>NDGN011488468.1:0-10193 GCA_002564285.1 Tympanoctomys barrerae | reverse complement strand
TACATAAAAATATATTGTACTTTATTCATTGTTCTTTTCTGAGGTCTACCTATTAGTTTTAAAAACTAATATAAATCAAGGAAATTATACGTTTTAACTACTTTAGACATTTTTTGATGTTTTGGCAGCAGTATTTATAGAAATACACTCAAATCTCACATATAAGAACAGAAAATGATTATTGTTCTAAATCTAATATTCTGAACTACTTCCTGTATCTTAGTATAGTTTGCTTTGCACAACTGATGCAATAACCTTATTAAATTATATCTTCCCCCATTATGTTATCACTATTTTTCTAGGTTCAAAAACTTAAAAGTTTATCCTGAATTTTTATTTTTTATACTTCAAGAATGTTTACAAAAAATTAAATTCACACTATTTACAGCTTCCCAAGAGCTGGGATTCCATGCGCATACCACCACACCCGGTCTCAGTTGCAGTCAGCCTGCCCCAGGGGTGGGACCCGCATGGAAAATAATAGATTATTTAAATGTAAAAGTTCTAAGTACAAGATATGGGCATTAAAATTTTGTATTTGAAGAACTACTTTAAAGTTAACAGGGGCCAGGGAGATGGCTCAATGGAATAAGCGCTTCCCTGGCAAGCGCAAGAGCCCGAGTTCAATCCTGGGTTCCGAAAAAAAAAAAAATAATAATAATAATAAAGTTAACAGTATGCAATATATTAACTATTGTTATTCTATTTGTTTTGTTATGAAATTTTGGTTTTCTTTTCCATAAAACAAAGTAAAATTAAAAAATAAAAAGTATACCAGATTCATAAACAAACTAAGTTTGAATTAAAGTTATCATATAATCTTTTTTTGTGCTGGGGGGGATACCAGAGGCCAAACTCAAGACCTCACTCTTGCCAGACAGGTGCTTATGCTGCTGAGCTATCTTCCCAGTCCTACACAATGTAAATTTTGAAATTTACTTAAATTGCTACTATAACAGTAGAACTTTGATTAACATGCACATCTTGAATAAAGTTATATTTATATAGGTATATACATTTATCAGACTCAAAGTATGTACCTAAAATCTGTGCATTATCTGTGCATTATCTTTAAGCCCTAACTCAACAGCTATGTGAAGCGTGAACTGAAGTTAAACTTAAGAAACTGCAGACAATGGATCCTAAGAGTGAGAACCCCAACTTGAACTGTTTTGTCTTTGGGAAGCAGTACTAGAAGTTTCTGAGATTTATATTTGCATAGGCTGAGCCTCGTGATGAATAAATGCAAATTCAAGTTCATTAGTGCAAAATAAATAAATAAGTAAACAAATAAATAATAAAAGCTCTAGGCATGGAACTCATACAGTTATGATGGAGCAAGTATAACTAGTTGAGAGCAATAGTCCTGAAGACTGTACTGCGCATGCTTCCAAAGCTATGGCACAGTATTCTGTTCCCACCAGCAGCTTGTCAGCAATATTCACTGAGAGAACAACATAAGAGCACACAACAGGGAAACACAAACAATAATGTTTGGGAAATACTTAGCTACACACTATTTAAAAATACAAAGACAACACAATTACGCATATTTCTTAATACTTGCCCTTTCAAAATAAATATTATTTTCCATTGAAGACTGTGAGCACAGGTGTCTACCGCATTACTTGTGCATGTCAAATGGGCAGTCCAAGCTTCTGGACTGTGGGAGCATTATATAAGAATTCATTAAAAAGACCAGGGAACTGAAGCGTTTGTGGCTGGAACACAAACCTGGCCCACTGCTCCTGCTTTGGAGAATAGGATCCAAAGTAGTAACTTAGCAGAGAAAACCCAAGCTCTACAAATATATCTGAAGCTGCACTGTCTATACTAGCAAAGAAGGGAAATAATAATAGATCAGTGACATCACAGACCAGGACGATTACTGCTATTGCAAGTGACAAACATGTTCTACTATGTGGAAAAATATATGAAATAATATCAAGCAAGGACAGTAGATATAAAAGCATACACATTTAGGGCTGGCCAAATAGTTCAGTGGATTAAAGTGCCTGCTTAGGCAGGGGCCGGGGGGTCCATCCTTGGGCCTGCATGCCAGCCCCACCCCGGGGGCACGCTGAGACAGCAATTGAGACTGGGCGTGGTGGTGTGCGCCTGTAATCCCAGCTCTTGGGAGGCTGTAAACAGGAGGATCACTATGACTCTGAACTAGTAGTGAGACCCTGAACATCCTGTAGACCCTTCCCTAAAATACAAAAAATAAAAAATAAGAAATAAAAAATGAGACATATCTAATCATGGCCCTTAAAGTTTTATATAAATGATCACATATTAGACATCCCATTTAGCAACCTTTATTTGCTCAGCTTATATTTTTGAGATCTATCTTATTGACACAAGTAGTTTCAGTTGAAGTTTTTTTCTAATATTCTATTATATGAATATATATGTCACATTTACTTAAAGTCTCCTCTTATTGATAATCATTGAGAAATGATCATTTTTACAAACACTACGAAAAGCACATCTGCTCGTGTGCATGCCTCCACCAGCGAGGATGTGGCTTTCATTTCCTCTTCTTCATCTAACAGTGACAGACTTCTGCCAGTCTAAATGGTACCCAGTGTTGTTTTAATTATCATTGTCAGGAAGCTTTAGTTTATAAACGGACTTGTCCTTTCAGATTTGTGTATTTTTCTAGTAGTTGTCCCTTTCACTTAGTTTTAGGCATTCTTTACATATTATAGATGTATGTTCTTTTTCCATTATAAGAATCACAGGGATTTATGCCTGTGCTATGCCTTGTCTTTGAAGTTCATTCATGGTCTCTTTTGTCATGTTATTTTTTTTTATTTGATATGTTTTGATTCATTAACCTTCTGAGAACTTATAATTTGGGGATATTGTTTCAGAAGGCATTCCTTGCCCTGTAGTCGCAAGGACATGTCTTATATTTTCTTCACATGGTTCTGAGTTTTGTTTTTTCACAAACATCCCATGACTATGCACAACTCACATGGCATTTTGTAGAACAACCGTTCTCCAGCACCATCATTAGTTTGCAAATATTTACTGTCCAAGGACCAGTCAATGTGTGTAATGAAGCTCGTGGACTTGTTGCATTCCCCAATCTTCTTGTACCTCTGGGCAATAGCATAGACATCTACTGGGCCATCATTGGATCCCACTGCAAGGTAGGAACCATCTGGAGAAAATTTCATTTCATGAATGACTTCTTTCCGATCTTTGATATGAACTACTTCTGTCATATCTCTGCAGGAATAAAAAGCAAAGTGATACACAGAAAATCTAGAAATAGAAAATCAAAGTCATGTTTTTAAAACATGGTTTAGAGGAAAAAATATTTTGAAAGACAGTGAAAACCTACAGAAATTGAAAGACTAAATTTTTGAGGAAAGATGAAATACTCAAAATATATGGCCAGTTTACTAGAATTAATAAACATTTGAAATACTTTGAAATTTCAACAGCACTCATCTACATAACCAGGCAGAACAGAACATTTCATTTTTTATTTTATTTTTTTGTGGTACCAGAGATTGAGCTCAGGACTCTGCGCTTGCCATGCAGGCACTTATTCTAGAACAGAACATTTCAATCCAAAAGGAACCCTCAGTGTAGTTTCAAATCATCCAACATGAAAACCTTCTTATTTCTAGCATCCAAATTTATTTTGCTTTTTACTGGGTTTACTATAAATGAAATCATTGACTATATATCATATTGATTTTATATCCTATTTCATTTAGCACAATATGATTGAGATTCATCATATTGTTGCATGAATAGTTCATCCTGTAGTACAAAAAATATTTTAAACTTTCAAGTATAAAATCTTATTGTATTGCATGCTTGTTTTCATGTTCAACTATGTACTATTTTTTCCTAAAATTTTGGATGTTGGAATTTTTAAAATTGCCTTTAAGATATGCAAAATATACAAGCTCAGCATAAAAATAAATCATCTCTTTTAAACTGTTAGAATGAGAAACCAGTGATTATTAGGGTTGGTGCTCATTGTTATAAAACAGCAAGTTCAAAAAATAGAAGAAAATTTTTAAATTATATGATCATTTGGGCCAGGGAAATGGCTCAGTAGAATAAGCACTTGCCTGTTAAGTGCAAGGGCCTGAGTTTAATCCCCTGTTCCGCCAAAAATAAAATAAAATAAATAAAGCTCAAGCTATTGGGCCGGGGAGATGGCTCAGTGAAATAAGCCCTTCCCTGGCAAGCATAAGAGCCTGAGTTCAATCCCCGGTTCTGGAAAAAAAAAAAATTATATGATCATTTAATTTTTCACTATGCAAGGTCAACAATGAACATGAGATGACTGGAATAATTTGCATCTTTTCTGATCATATTCTTTTAAGATTTTCTGCTTGTATTTTCAAGCTCAATAAGTTATTTTCCTCCCAATGATGAGATGAGTTCCTGGCTGAAGGTGCCTGAGCTGTAAAGATGACTTCTTCAACTTTAAAACAAACTGAATGCATAAATAATAATGAATTTTTGCTTCTACACAATAATCCCTTATACTGTCTATCATCTACTAGCATGACAGTGTTCTAGAACATCATAAAATAGGTGCGTATGGGTTTCTTGTCTTGATAAATGCATCAAAAAGAAATCAAGCAATTATCCATCTTACCATAAATCACTGGGCAGAGGAAAGGAAGTCACTAATCAAAGGAAGTGCTGCCCATCAGTTTGGTAATGAGTTATGTGTGGCCGGTAATGAGAATTTAGCATAATGAACTGTGCCAAGAACATTCTTTAGTACCATGTAGAATCTTCTCTGTGCAAAACATGCAGTGGCTAATGAACAGCTGCAAATCTTTTCTGTAATAACAAAATGTGTGAGCCAAGAAAGCAGTAATGCCTTCTGAGGAATTATGAGAGTGGCTCATAATTCTTGCCTAGCAGCAATAATGTGCGATGTTAGTAAATAAGAAATATTTCATTTTAGTACCAATTACGTGTAGAATAATTCTTTCATTCAAGTTCACCTCTAAAAGCCTAATGCTGATGAGCATGGCTTTGTTCTCTCTTCCTCTTTTCTTGGCTTAAATACAGAGCTTTTATCCAAAGCCTTTGGGATTAAATGTGCCTGAGAATTTGTTATTCATTGTATTTTTAAAAAGGGTCATTACTGTATGTTATATACCATCTCCTTAGAGGCACTGGGCAACTCTGCACAGTAAACACAATATTTTTGCATCTAATCACGTGAGATATTATTTCTAGTAAGAAACTGCAAGACCGTAAACAGCTTCACCTTCACTCACTAAATTAGGCTCTGTTACCAAAGAAATTCGAACATATGAATGTTTTATGCTATACAATTTCTGACAGAGGACTCAGAGTCTCTAGCATTTGTACTTGAAAGAGCAAGTGTGTGCTTTCTAAGGTCCAGGCACATATTATGACCACAAGAATCTTAATTTTTCACATGAGTGCGTTCATAAATAGGAATTCAGCATCTGTACTTACCTGACTCGAAGGACAATGAAAGACCCATCCTTCATGCCCAGGGCCAACTGAGACCCATCGGGGCTGAAGGCAACGCTGCGCACTGCCTCTTCCATGTTACAGCGGGCAATCAGGGCATGGTCAGCCAGGCTCCACAGCCTGAGGATAATAACAAAGGACAAAACCAAACTAACTTCCCAGAGTTGCCAGGTGGCCCATGGCAGAAGGCCTTCTCATCACATTGTTGCTAGCAAGAAAGTTGGAATAGCTGCACCCCAGGGTCCCTCATCACAGCCTTTTGGGGGAACCTAAGAAGGTGTGTCATTCATCTTTGGGTCACTCTCATTGTTTGAAAAACCGAGCAGGAAATATGAAATAACATTTCCAAAGATTCTGAGATTCTCAGAAGAAGGAAAATACAAATGCTACTTTATACAAAAAGTATAAAAAATTGTCCTATAGGGGTTGTTAATCACATTTATAGGATCAGAAGACGTACTGGTGCCACTGTTGTTTGTTTAGCACATATATGACTACCTAGAGTTCTGCATTAGAAGGCAAGGTTAAGTCACATGATAATTCCCCTGGATGAAGTTGCCATTAGGAGGGACGAGCCCCACTCCTCAGCATGGGAAGTTACATGGGGAGCCCCGACTCTCTAGGCGGCCTACACTGTGACTTTCGATATTCTCTCAGTACTTCATCCATTATTCATCACACTGTTTTTAGCCTTGTACTATACTACGCAATGTAAGATTTACTTTACAAGGATAAAGAAACCACTACTCCTCAGAAATGGGACTACCCTCTGGAGTCATTAACTCAACTTTGTCAAGAAATGATGACTGTTAAACCAGGCATGGTGGCACACGCCTGTAATCCCAGCACTGAGAGGCTGAGGCAGGGGAAGGATCACTGAGAGCTCAAGGGCAGCCTGGAGACTCTTAGGAACTGCAAGGCAAGCCTGGGGCGATGGTGAGACTGTGTCTCAAACAAAACAAAACAAAACACAACTATAACTCTTACCCTTCCTAAATTTCAAAATTCAGTATAAAATTGCATTTAAAAGTTTAGCCTCTTTAAAGTGAAAGTATAAAAAGAAAAACCAAAATGTATGATAGACATTATGAAGTGGGAAGAAATTGTTCAAAAGGAAAGGGGAAGTGGGAGGGAGAGGGAGAAAAGAAAGAAAGGGAAAAGGAAAAAATGAAAAAAGACATGAAATGGGAACAAAGCTTTGTAAACAAGGAAGGGAAGAGAGGTTGAAGGGAGGGAAAAAGAATGGGAACAAAAAGAGGATTCAAAACACATCACGTACAGGTGTAAATTCTCTATGATGAATGTGATCAATATATCAAAATTGTACCATTACATTTAATAATAAAAAAATTGGTTAAAGGGAATAAAACAGATTCTGGCAGCCAGGGCTCTTCAGTGATGCTCACAGTTCTGAGATGTGATTCAGTTCTTAAGTGCAAACTCTAAGTGCTTTAGGAACATTTTTCCTTTCTGGATGGATATGGATGGAGTTACACAAGTGTCTGAATAACTTCATGGCATTATGTTAGCTGTGCTGGGCAAGCAGAACCAAAGGAAGGATCACGCCAGGCACCGTGGCAGGTGCCTGTAATCCCTGCATGTGTGAGGCTGAGCCAGGATAAATGTCCAGAGTTCAAGGCCAGCCTGAGCTATAAAGTGAGCTTAAGGCCAGCCTGAACTGCACAGTGAAACAAAGTCTCAAAAAGACAAAAACAAAAGAAACAAACAACAAAAAACAAAAGGAAGGAATTGAGAAAATTCTAAACCAAATAAACATTCATGCTGCCCAAAGAGACAACTGTCCCTTTCCACTGATTGTGAGATTAATGAGGCTTTCATGCTTAGTAGAAACTAAACAGGAGAACTGAGTAGACTGCATCTTGATTGAATTCATAATATGCAGAATAAGTGGGAAGAAGCAGTGACCTTTGGGCTAGTCTATCATGTTCTATTTTAGCTGCTAAAACCTGAAGCAGTAATTAATCAATCAGTCAGTCAACTGATCAGTCATTCTCATCTTCTCTTTCTCATGGACTCTGTTTTCACTTTGCTCTTAAGTGCATTTAAAGCTCATCATAAATACAAAAATGCTGAAGTAAGTGTAAGTCTTCCTCTCAAGCTTTTCAACCACATACTAATTCCTTCAACAATCACAAGAACACCGGGTTCACAGTCTTTCTGTACTATGCTCTCAGAGAGACAGGACGATTCATAGCAGTGACTCTGGAGGCCCTGATAAACTGGATGTCTTCTCAGAAACCAGCCTTCTCTTTCAATGTGCTGACAGAGTTCAAATTCCATCTGAGAATTTACCAAAAAAATAGTAATTTACTTATGTACCAAAAGAGCTTTAAAATTCCTCAGAGGAGGAAGGAGAGTGAGAGAGTAGACTGGGTAAACACTGAGATGGCAGCGAGGCGTGGTGGTGCACACCGGTAACCCTAGCCCTCCAGAAAGGCCGAGGCAGGAGGAGGGCAAATGCAAGCCTGCTACTTAGTGAAATCCTGTTTCAGACTTTTTAAAAGGTGAGGAAAGTGGCTGAGGGTGTCGCTCCATGAGAAGGCTCTGGGCCCGATACCCAGTGTCCTGTGTAGGCACACAGCAAAATGACTCTGCAGCCCCCTGCAGAGCGCGAAGTATAAGAGGGAAAATATGGGCTCCTCACAGATGAGCGGGCTGAGCTCATGTGAGCCAGGAGAACAGTAAACCAGACCAGATAGTATTCATTTATGCATTTTTGCTTCTAAGAATGTTTGTGTGACTTACATGGAGCCAAAATAAAAGATTTTTAAAAATAAAATCGCAGTACTCAACAGCAAGCTAAAAGCCAACTAGTGTTGAGCCAAACTTCACATCCCATTCGGAAAGTGTGTGGTACTTTATTGCATTTCATCCTTTTCTTAAGTTACAAATAAACTTAGTCAAGTGAAATTTGCTACCCCGAGGAAGTTGGTGAAGCAACGGTAGCTGCCACTTGGTCCTCACCTGACAGAGCGGTCATCGCTGCCTGTCACAGCCAGGGGCTTCTTGGGGTGCAGGGCCAGTGCCCAGAGCTCCCCCTCGCAGTGGCCCTGCAGGATCAGCATTGGCTTGTCTCGCTCTCGCACGATCACTTCGAATATCTCACTGTCCTGGGTCCCTGCAAGAAGGCGGTCTGCTTTCCAGCACACGCTCCGGATAGAAAGGCCTGGGAAAGGAAGCGAAAGCAGTTCTTCATAACATTCACATATAAAAAGTAAAACACCTGAAATAAGCATCTTTCGTCAAGCTAGCATCTAATGCAGCGGTGGCCAACCTAGGACACATGTATGAAGTTTTCTTTTTAAGACAAAAGATGATAATGTACATTTTTTTTTTTTCTAAACTAAAGCCTCGGGGCTGGGGAGATAGCTCAGTGGTCTAAGAGCCTGCCTGGCAAGTGCAAGGACTCAGGTTCAATCTCTGGTACTGCACGCTGTGCCAACCCTGGGTTCTTGGGCACACTGTGCTGGTCACAGAAACTGGGCATGGTGGTGCACACCTGTAATCCCAGCACTGGGGACACTGAGACAGGATCACTAAGAGTCCAAGCTGTGTAGCGAGACCCTGTACCAAATAAATAGACTAAAAGATTAAAAAATAAAATAAAATCTTAGTATTCAGGTTTAATCGGCACTTTGCAACACGTAAGTGGGTTCTGGTTTGCATTTTGGACATTTGTTTCTAGGTGGCTTGCTAAGACTAATCTAAAGTGACACATTTTAGAAACTCCCACAGGTGGAAAATAATTCCATGTCACTTTACACAGGTTGACATTTCTCCCATCCCTGTGACATCAGCTCTAGAGCAACCATTCTTTCTTGTGTGATTGAGGAAATTTGTGTGTTTTTACAGCTGGACAGCTGAGGCTATAGCTCAGTGGCACAGTGCCTGCCTGACAAGTGTGAGGTTCTGAGTTCCGTTCCCAGTGCCCCCCCCCCAAAAAGCAAATAAAGCAGTGTTGGCCTCTCAGTGGTCCCCAGGAAAAAACAGAGAAAGGATTTAGAAAATAAAGACAAGAGATAATAGCTGAGGTCAGGTGATGGCCCATGCCTAACTGGCAAAGACCCTCGAACAACAGTAGGGGGGTTTATTTATTCCTTTCATAAAGTTAGAAGACACAAGGTTGCCTAGCGACTAACACCCAACAATGTCCAGGCAGGATGTTCTTAAGACTAAGTTAGCGTGACTGCTTTAGGCAATGAGGCCTCGACCTGCCTTCCCACACAGGATCAGTTTCCAGCTTTAGCAGCTCCCAACACAGCAAGACATGTTTTAAGTACATTTTAAAATGAATATGAGGACAAATCGGTATTTATGAAACCTAACTTGGAAACAATCTCCTTTTGATCTGCTATGAAAAGGTTAGTACTAAAAAAAAGTAATCCCTTCAATCTTTAGCATAATACTGTGTGTAAATTTTATGTGGTGATACTACAGAATACTTCATTATTATGTTAGGCAAGTTTAGTATGTATTTGACAAGAACTGAGACTCACTGTACTCAATAAACAGATGTATTATGTCCCAGGAATATGCAAATGAAACTAATTTCAATCTCAAAATACCACCAAACATTTGTCAGCGAAGACCCCCCTCTTCCCTGTCTGAATTTATGGAATGTTTTCTAAAAGCACCGCATTTTTCCCTCCCACCTTCTACTTCCACAGTACTTCATGCAT
>NDGN011488451.1:0-14283 GCA_002564285.1 Tympanoctomys barrerae | reverse complement strand
TTACTATCTTATGGTTTTTTTTAACCTAAAAAATGCAATTGCCTCTTGTTTATGCTCTTCCAAGAAGAAGCCACTCATTAGGTGACTGACAAGGAGGCTTTATTTTTTCAATTACTCTGTAACAAATTATACTGTACTCATCTGATCATACCTAAAATTGTTTCCCTTTCATTGTGATATATATATTAATTATATGACAAAGGATATTTATAAAAATATGATATATATAGAGCGAGAGAAAGAGAAAGAGAGAGAGAGCTATAACTTATTAGTATGAAAGGTGTGTTAGTAGCAAAAGAAAATGAGATTGAATTCTTCCATCCAAGGGATGCTCCTTACAACATAGAATAAACTACCTGGCTAAAAGTCACTTCAGTTCACACCAGGTTTCACCAAACACATATGAAACAGTTTCTTTGTCACTGTCATTTGCTGATCAGGATATTTGAGCAGCTGTGCTATTATCTTTGGAGACACAAAAATGTATGTAAAAGAAAAAGGTACAAGAAAAATTAAAATTTAATGAATGAGTTAATGTGATGTGGACAAATTTCAGGACGTTTAAAATAGCAACAGTAACTTTGACATAATATACTTTATAACTGCAGAGTATAGGATTTTCCATAGTGTTTCTTTCATTTATTCATTCCATAGATGCATATAGAATTGCCAGTGATGTGTGACGTTTCCAGGGAAATTCTCACTTTCTAGCTCTATGGGCATCACCATACAACTTGCCTTTTTTACTTAGCAAATTATCATACAGATCATTCACCATAAAAGGCATTATTCAGACACGTATGGTATAAAAGGATCTACCATGTAAATGAAGTTTTAAAATATAAGTAAATAAAAATATAATTATAAATGCCATACTTAAAAAGGGGAGAAAAAGTTATGCAATCTTTACAGTTTGAGCACCATATATTTTCTTGCCTTTATTCTTTTATAATAGGAATATTTTTTGTGAGATAAAAAATCAACCTAAGATTTAACAAGACAAAATTTGATGCTGATTTTTAGGAATACTATTAATATTTAAAGCAAAATCTCAAGAATACTAAGCATATTATTTGAATAAGCTATTAAATGTATGCAGAAAGTTGTTTCTGTTATCATTCAAATAAAAGAACTCAATCAGTACAAAGTGACATATAAGCTGATAGTGCTCTCCTGTTCTGATTTCTTATTCATGGAAAGTGAGTATAAGATAAGGAGGGTTTAGAGACCTTGGTCATTGGCACAGAACTCCGTATTAATTATTTTCATAAAAGTTCAAATAATTATCATTCAAATTTGTCAGCTCTATTATCATTAGAGCAGAAGATGAGCCTAAGGAAATTATAGATGCTATAAATTTCTTACAAATATCTGAAAATCATAGTTTATACCATATACCTTGAAGAGTAAGACTGCTTTTAGAATGTGCAATGATAGAAATTTCTATTGACATAATCTAGATATTGACGAATCCATCAGACTATTTGAAAGAAAAATACTTACGGTTTTTAATCTATAATTGCTCTTAGCCAACCTCTGACATGGGATTACACACAGACATTATTTCTTTAATATATCCTGAATCTCCATGATCATAGGTGCTAAGTTTCATCGTATACCTTGAACAGTAGGACTGCCTTTAGAATGTTCAGTGATGGGCAGAAATTTATATGAACTTATTCTACATATTCACACATCCTTCATACTATTTGAAAGAAAAATAGTTTTAGCTTTTAATCTATAATCGTTTCCCCTCAAACTTTTGAATCTAATAGAGGAATATTTTTATCAATTAACGTTTTGAAATATCTTTTCTTAACAGACAGCTAATAATTGTACATATTTACTAGGTACAGTGTGATGTTTTGGCATATATATATATATATATATATATATATATATAGTTTTGTTTTGTTTTGTTTTTGCAGAACCGGGGATTGTACTCAGGCCCTTGCACTTGCCAGGCAAGTGCTTATTCTACTGAGCCATCTCCTCAGTCCTTGGCACATATATTATCATGTGAAGATAATTAAGTTATCCATAGTCTCAAACATTTATCATGTCTTTGTTATTCAAGCACTCAATCCACTATTGAAGACAGTTTTATTTACATGATGCCACACTGTTAATATAATTATTGTTCTGTGAATGATACATGACAATTTATTCTTATCCAGTATACACTGGCACAGTCTCTTCTCGTGTTCCTGCTCCTGCACAGTCTCCAGCCTGAGGTACCACATTCTGGTTTCCACTTCTAGGGGCTCAGCCTTTTGCAGTTCCACATGAGTGAAATCTTGAGGTACTTGATGTTCTGGTTTTGGTTTCCCTCACTGAATATTATGATTTTTCACGTCTGCACATGTTGCTTTAAATGGCAGAATTTCATTTTCTCTCTTTCTCTCCTTCCGTGTGTGTGTGTGTGTGTGTGTGTGTGCTTGTGAGAGAATATGTGTATATGTATAGACATGGATATGGAATTTTTCTTATTCATTTGATAATGGACATTCAGGTTATTACTGTATCTTGGCATTTAGGAAGAGTTGTAATGAACATTGGAGTGCATAGAACTTTCCAGCATACTGATTTCATATCCTTTTTTTATACATGCAGGGAAGAATTGATATTTCATAGAGAAAGTTTGTTTTTAATTCAAATTTCAATTTTTTCCGTATTGGCTATAGTTATTTGCATTCTTATTAACTCTAGAGTTCCCATTTTTCTACTTCCTTACTAGTGTTAATTTTCATTTGTCTTTTTGAAAATAGCCATTCTAACTGGAGTGAGAGAATAAGTCAGTTTGATTTTGATTTGTATTTTCCTGATGACTAGTAATGTTGAAAAAATTTTAATATATTACACTATTTAGTGTATCTATTCAGGTATTTTGTCTGTTTTATTTCAATTACTTGGGTCTTTAGCCATTGAGTTGTTTCACTACAAGTTTTAAGAGAAAATGATTCTAAACTTTTGGGTAGTACTATATGAGTATTTGCATTTTTAAGCATCAATTACTCTGAGTGCTTTTGTTTCACGAAGTCGAAAAAATGTGGAAATCTCCCCGCAAGAGATGGCAGTAAAAGCCGTGGTGCTAAAATAGCACAGACATAGAAACACAGAGGTGTGATATCCCAAACTATAAACGAGGACTTGTGATCACATAGTCTTGTTTTCCCTGAAAGCACCTGTTAGTATTGTGTTATGTCTTGACATTCACTAGAACTTAAAAATTATGGTGACTTTCTTTTTTTTTCCGGTACTGGGGATTGAACGCACGACCCTGCACTTACTCATTTTAAAATCCTTAAATGTGTGTTGCTAAATAAAGAAAAACAAGGACGTAATCAAGTACCAGTTTCTGGAATTCGGGTGGTAAGCCCTTGAAAATTATACTAGTCAAGGTTAGTGCTCTAGAGCTTCCTCAGATTTATAAAAGTCATTTTTTTTTTCTGAAAAATCACTTCCTACAGAAAGTCCACAGCATTTCACAATTGAGTCTTGTTTGCTTCCCGATCTAATCCAATGTGTTTATATTTCATCATTGTCTTCTTTTTGTAGATTATTGGTTTCCTGCAAGTCTTAGAGAAAGATGAGGCTTTCAGTATTTGCTCATAAACTGGCTGCTTCTGTGTGCCAAAGAGAGTCTTAATCTGAAGTCTTACAGGAAGTCAAATATGTATTAGCCATTGAATGTGTCTATGTTTGTGATGGCTTGTATCTAGATGTCTCTCTGGATCTAGATGTGTGAATGTGGATTAATGACGTGATACTTTGATTAAGAATATGTGGATTTGTCCATTAATTGGTTTAACACAGTTTTGATATGTATAATGAAAGTCACACCCTGGGTGTGTGTGTCACCAATAACAGGCTTACAATTTAGATGGAATACAAGCAGAAAAGGGAAGGCAGGCTTGCTGCCGCTGCTGCTTTGCTGTCCCATGCATGCTTGTCCTTGGACTACTTCTTCACCACTGAGATGCCTGTATCCCATACTCCCTTGCCTTGGAGCCAGCCAACTACAGACTGACACTTCTGCAAACTGAACTAAGTACATCTTTCCTCCTTAACTTCTGTTGTCAGACTTTGTGTCTCATCCACAAGAAAAACGGCTAAGACAATGAGCCTGAGGCTGTATGTCCCTGTGTACAAGCAAGCACTAATCTTACCCCATATTTTGTCAGCCCAGCAGGTTCCCATCTACTAAATCTTTGAAACTTCTGAGATAGAACACTGAAAGAGAGCTTCTCTAGAGACAGATGATGTAATCATCTTCCAACTGAAGTCAGAAAGAGAAGCAGTCATTACAAGAATGAGAGGTGTCAGACATAAGGAAATTGTCTGCTAGCTGCAGAGCCCCTTCAGTTCTTTTTTGCTGTCACCCAAGGGTGCCTGAACAAATATTTTCAGCAAAAGAATGACGCTTATCTTATTCTAGAACGTTCTTCTAACTTCCATTATGGTAACTCCCGAGTCACTTAATGTTTTTCAAAAGAAGATACCTGAAATACACATAGTAAGCAATTCTGCTACATTTGTTAGACATTTAGAAGAGTTTGACTACTTTTGAATATATTATGAATATATAATTAATAAACATTAATAGATTAAATTCACAGTTATGTTAAATGAAATTCAGTAATATCTTTGTTATTATCGTACCATACAGGCTAAAATATTGTAAAATAAAACTCAGAAAGTTTAATATTTTTATTTTGTTCACACTTATCTGAACCATCAAAATCTATAAATATAGTGGAGCATAAGTGGACACTGGAAAAATAAATGATATTCATTGACAGTTTTATTTCTATTATCCTTCATAAAATTAATATAGCAAGAACAACAATGTTTGACCCCACATTTTAAAATTTCAAACCCTTACTTACTTTAATAGGTAATCAGAAAAATTTAATTTTGCGGTGGTCATTGTGTGAATGAGTAAAGTTATACAATTTAATTGTCCTTCCACATTTATGCAGAGTATCATACCTTTGTGTGTACATATGAAATGCATTTATTCCCTTTTTTTCAAAGATCTATTGAGGATGTTTCGTTTTCTCACAGTCATACTAAAATTATTAGTATGACTAATAATTCATGACATGTATGTGACAAATGTAGAAATTTTTACAAAAATATGAGGTAGTGCAGTGTTCATGTTAATGGTATAATGTACAGCGTGCTCACTAAGGGCACTTCATTAATATATAGAAGTAGAAAAACAGGTGAAAAGCATCTGGAACACATATTTTTCCTAATCAGTATCTTATTTATTAACTGTAATGTTTAGTTATATTCAAATGTATATACTTTATTATTCATTAAAAATTCATCAAAACTTCCTACTTATGATTGATTTTTATGAATTTTTTCAGATACAGTGATGAATATTTTCATATTTACTTATAATAAAAAGATTTTCTTTTAGATTTTACTTGGAAACATTCTATTTCCTTTCTGAAAATTCCCTTCATGATCCTGAGCAAAGTTGAGATATATAAGAAATAAAGAGAGTATTTACTGATAAGAAAAAATTGAAAATAAGAAATTATTTAAAAATTGGCAATTATCCAATTGCCAGGTAGCTGTATAGCCATTTGTTCACGAGTTTGTTCAAGACATGAGTGCTCATGACATTAAAACTTTTTTTTTTTTTTGATCCGGGGAATGAACTCAGACCATTGTGCTTGCCAGGGAAGCACTTATTCTACTGAGCTATCTTCCCAGCACCATGATATTAATACTCTAAGGTAGGACTTAATGGCAGAGACATAAAAAAGTGCTGTAAGGCTTTTATTTTTTAATCTTTTTAAAAAATATATTTAGTACACGGTCTACAGGGTATCACTACACACATTATCCTTGTAGTGAACCTTCCTGTTTTTCAGCCTCCCAAGTGCTAGGATTACAGGCACGTGCCACCAGGCCCAGTCTCAATTGCCACCTCAGCGCGCTCCAGGGTTGGGGCCAGTGTGGCCCGACAGGACTGAACCCCAGCCACTGCTCTGGTGCTTTAGTCTGCTGAGCTATCAGGCCGTCCTTTGGACTTTACTCTTATTGTAGCACATTCTATGGGCCTGCAGAAATGCACAATGACTTGCACTTACCATTGTAATATTCTTCTCAGTAAATTCTCTAATATATGTGCTATGTTCCTCCTCTTCATCATCCTTGGCAGCTACTCACCTTTTTTACTTTTTCCAAGAGATTTCCTTTTTAAATGTATCATATAGTTGAAAGAGTACAGCAGACAGGCTCTTTCCGATTGGCTTATTTAACCAAGCAATGTGAAATAAGTTGCATCCTTTCTCTTTTTCAAGCATTAGTGTTCTGTTTACCTTTGGGGGACATTTTGGTTGCTTTCAAGTTTGGACCATTATAAACAGAATGGCTGTAAACACCCATGTAAAAGTATGTTTGGGCATATTTTCAGCTTCTTTCAGAAAAACATTAAAGTGGTATAGTTGCTAGATTTATAGAAAGGTACATCGCTTTGTAAGAACCACTCAAGTGCCTTCCAAACTGACTTGTGTCAATAAGAGTGCTGATGGCTGATACATTGCTTACCAACCAGCTCCCTCCAGCACCTACATAAGCACTGGTATATGTCACGGCGGAGTTGTTGTTTCTCAGGTTGGTCATTTGTTGACAGGGATGTTGCCGAGCATTGCAGCAAACAGAGTCTATGATTCTCACACATTAAGTGACAATAGCATTTTCTAAGTCATTTTCACACAAAGAAATCCCCCAAATAATCCAAACATCATTCGCCCTGAGTGAATACATGAACATAAATAGAGATTTTATTCTCTGTAAACTAGCTCTCTGTAATCCTCTAGGAATACAACTAAACAAATTTTTTTTTTGGCTAAAACTTTTTATGACATTCAAGAAGTAGTTAACAGAATTTATGTGTATGGAAAAATTCACTGAGCTGTGCACATAAATTTTGTTCATTTTAATAAATCTATGTTTTTTGTTAGTTTTAAATATATTCTCTAGATGATCTTCAGTGATATATAACTTATTTTGTGAAAAATCTCTCTGACAACAGCTTATACCTCAGGGCTTAAGATCGTTGCAGTGAAATGACCCCCATGTCTAGCCACTTTCTTTCATACCTTCTACTATAAAGAAGATTGAATTAGATGTCGTTGCAGGACACTATTTGTTGGAGTGGTATTCAAAGAAAAGTAAAACTATACATGTACACATTGTAGTCAGCTATACTCTCATCAGAGCTCACCTCTAGTATTTTGCTATTTATTTAAATAAATGATATTAATATTATTGATTTATCCCACACAATTATTAACTAACACTGACATTTTTCCAATAAAATCAGTTTGCTTCGAACAGACACTACATTTCTTTGAACCACTGTATAAAAATATGCCAGCACTGCAGGAAGGATGAATTAACACTTCAAGCAATCCTTTTGTCTTGTCACTTCAGTGACATGGAGCAGTCTGAATGGATATCGCTATAACATACAGTATTTTCTTTGTTTTCAGAGTGAAAACCATTAACAGTTCTTTCAGGATTACTGTGTTTATGACACTTGTAAATTGATTTATGATATTAGCCAAGCAGGTGATTGAACAAAAGCTTGTAGAGTTTCTTTGTGTTCATCCTTCCTTAGCTTTAGTGTGAGGAGAGATCTGATCACACTTGAAGCTTATGGAAATGTTCTGGCCCTCCTCCTCCATATGACCTCCTGCAAATCAAGGGAATCGTTTATCCCAGCCTGAAAATCACATAAAAAGGATTTCATAAAAAGATAATTCAGGTCAGAGGGAAGTGAAGGGGGCATCCACTCTGTCATGAAAGCGTCAGATGGCTTTACATAAGACATCTTGTTTAATGCAGCTCAACGATTCTTAAACTGTTTTACTGTGCAAGGAAAAGAAAATTTAAACAATTCTGAGTAATAACACCAGCAGTATTATACAAACAATTGAGTTATTTTTGGATTTATTGTAAGAATACTAGTGTCATATCCTTTCCTGTTTACTGTTTTAAAAGTTGGTGACATATTTTGAGCTTCCCAAGAAAGAAAATATTTAATGATTTAGCATGCAAAAGTTTATTCCTGTCTCTGAAATTCATTAAGGCTGAGACAACTTCATGCTGTTTCTGAGTCAAGAGGAATGTCACACAGCCACCATTCTCTCTACCCCCATTTTGGTCACCTGCACTTATGTTTTCTAAAAATTGGCAGAGGGGCTGTCATTGCCATTTGTGCTTTATGTAAGAACTTCCATAGAAGTAGGAAGTTTTTAAATAATAATCATGAATTAATATTTTCTTTCTTTTTTCATTTTTTTAGAAAATTGACCTGAACACCTTTGCGAATAATTATTGAGAGAAAATGCTAATAATTTTGAAGAATATCACAAGAATAAAACATACCACCCTACAAATAGCTGCCTTTGTAGATTTTTTTTTTATCCACTAGCTATGTCCTATTCCTTTATAGGATGAAGTCAAAAAGGTTTATTCTTAAGTCTCAGTATGAAAATTTGAATCATTTTACTTGTTAAAAGGAAAGAAAAGTATTTACAATTCTTGAAGACCATTAGAGAACCTTACTGTAAAATATTCAGTAAACCTGACAGTAATAGTATTAGATTGAAAAAGCAGGATTATTAGGAAATGCATATTATTTAAAATATATTAATAATAGCAAAAAACCTTTGAAATAATTATAAAATATTTTGTTTTTGTTATATATATATATATAGGAATATTTAGTAGTAATAGGATTAATCTATATTTCATTAATAAAATTTAAAACTATCTCCATTGGAAACATTAAAACTTTGGTAAATTAAGAATCAAAGCATAAAAGATAGATGAAAATGTATCATGAATATATAGTAAAAGCTGTCAAAGTTTAAATAATTACTGTGAATTAGTCTTAATACTTTCTTTAGTTGAGCTATGACATTCCAGTCTCTTAAACAAATATGGAAAAAACCTTATGAGCTTTGTGCACAATACACAAGGAATACAGACTAATATTTAACCTCCACATTTTTAAAATCTGCTTCCACCAAAAGAGATTTAGATACCATGGCAACCTTAGAAATTCTTCGTCTGTTTGTTTTTTTTAAATAAATGCCAATGTTCTTTCCCATAATTCCCTTAGCACTGCCAGTGTCCCGCTAAAGAATCACTTTACTATTATTGGAATATTTTAGGCTGACTTCTGTTTTGCACAGAATGAGTGCAAAACTCATTCAGGAATGATTTTTATTCTGAACGTATTAACACAATAGCCCCAGGCATTAAATACCTACCAATTGCAAAAATAGTAATATTTCTCCGTTTCAAGAGACTATTTCTCTTGAGTAATATTTCTCTGAGTAATATTTGTAATATTTGTAAAATATTAATATTTCTCAGAGTAATATTTCTGTGTTTCAAGAAAGTAGCATGGAGAGCCCCATATGCATTGTGCAGCTTTAGCAATCACCAGCATTCCGTCAGCTCTTCTGTCTTATCTTCTCTGTCGCAGGCAGCTCTTCCTGTATGGCAGCTACTCCCATACCAATTGATTTAATGAAAAGAAAAACACAACCTTGTTTGTAGGACTTTTCCTTCGTTGGATGAATCTGGCTCATCTCAACCTGTCTTGGATGGGTCTGAGTGGGCTGCTCTTTACCCCTGTTTCCGGTGGCCAGGTGCGGCAGGCTGTCTGGACTACAATGGCTGCATTTCCCACTTAGTGGCTGCTGGGCATCGATCCAGGATGACAGGAGAAGAGTACAATGTGTCTATCACCTTCTGGCGGGGCAGCCAGACTGGTTCTCGCGATAACTGAGTAGAGCTGCCAGAGGTAGAAGGAAAAGAGTACAGGGCTCCTTAACACCTACAAACGGAACTCACTTCGTTGGTCAGGAGCTTGCCAGTTTCCAAAGGCCAGGAGATAGCCTCCCAAGAGGAGCTCTCAAGTCATCCCCAAAGTGGGTGAATATAAGAATAGCAGATGGGAGGGAGCCTTGGCAACCACTCTTCTTTGCCACTAAATACTTCAAAAATTGCATTTTTATTTTTTAAGTTGTCCTGACTTTGTTTCTATATTAAGTTGTATAGAAGCCATGCAAGCTAAATATAATTTCAGATAATATTAATAAATTAATCCTATTACCACTAAGAATATAATGATGACCACTCTAAGAACTTATCATACTTTTTATTTCTTATCCTGTGCTAATTATATATGATTTCACTTAAGTCTTATAAATATGCTGTAGTGCAGCAACTATTTCATGCCCTGAAAGGAATGAATAAGAGAGGTCAGGTTAACGGCCCACAACCATACATCAAGCCACCTCTTCCACTAACCCCATTTTCCACGACATAATTTGCTGTATGTTACTCTCGCCTATTGGCTTGGTATTTGCTTAAGATATTAGATAAAATTCACATGGCTAAGCTAAGTCATGATTGCATTTCTATAGACAAAAGGTGATTTTCATTAATGGAGTAAATTGTTTGTATATTCAGCACCATAGAGCTCTTCCAAATACATGAGTTTTGCCTGTTCTACACATGGCCATGGGTCTGATCCCCAGTAACACTTACCCCCAAATCAGAAGAAACTGAGATCACCTTATAATAATCGTGGTACATTACAGGATATGTTTAGATAAAACAAAGGACTTTATGTCCTTATTGCTACATTGGAAGCAGGACTATGGTTTATGCATGCTTGCCCACATTTATGATAATGTCACAAATCAAGTGTGTTTTAATTAGTCCCCTTTCATCCTGTGCTGCTGCTGGAGATAGAAACCAGCCTCCACCGTGAGGTATAACCCTAGTTCTCTCTCTCTCTCTCTCTCTCTCTCTCTCTCTCTCTCTCTCTTTCTCTCTCTCTGTCCCTGTCTCTCTCTCTCTCATCTCTATCTCTCTCTCTATCTCTCTCTCTGTCTCTCTTTTTCTTTCTCTCTCAGACAGGGTCTTGCTCTGCAATTCAAGCTTACCTTGAGCTCACTTTGTAGCCCAGGCTGGTCTTGAACTTGTAACAATCCTCTTGCCTCAGCCTCCTTATTGCTTTTTTCTTTTTCTGAAATTTGTCTTAAGACTGTATCTCAGTTTTAAGGTGGCCATGTGGGAGTTAGTGTGAGGCAGTCTTCCTGCCTCAGTTTACCAAAGTGCTGGGACTGTAGGCAGGCATTCTGCTTTTAATTCTTATACTACTAATCAAAGTAGAAAATCTGAGGCAGTCATGAAGGGTCACCTGCATCCTAACATCCCAAAATTTCTATTTTCATTCACTGAGATGGCAAGGATGACTTTTGTCCTTCTAGGGATGAATTAAATGAGTAGGAAGATTTAAATCAATTTATTCCGGTTCATAAAAGCTACCTGCCTTTTTTTAAAGACATGAGCTGATATTGTTAATATAATCTAGCAGACATCAGAGTCATGTGTGAAGTTTCATATATTTTAGTATACTTTCCTCTTGTCTTAAATGTCAGCTCCATCCTGAAATATAATAATTGCTTTTTTCTCTGAGGGTTAGTGTGAGGCATTTACACTCATTCTTTCAAAGAAGATGAATAAGGATATAATTGCATTGCTGTCTTTCTGCTGCAAAACAGAATTACTCAACAATATGCCCTTTATGTGCTTGACAATGAAATGCACGATGACTTTCCATTTCAGTTTCAAGACTATTTGGGGGCTTTCTTTACCACCTAATGGAATCTTCATTGCAGGAGGTCACATTTTAACTTTCAATAATCACAGCCTTACAGTGTGTAAACATACATAAATCTCATGTTAATTGAAGCTAATATTTTCCAAAGATAAGGTCAGATGTAGAACTTACCATTAGCTATACTCAAAACCAATGAGATCATCAGTATTTGTTAAAGCCCTGACTATATTTTATATTTATTTTATAGTAGGAGTTCACCCCAGCATCTTTTTATGGGATAGGATTTCCTGTGTAAAAGCCATGTACTTTTCGTGGGTTAATACCATTATAATTCCAAAGCCAGATCACCACTACTGAAGAATTAGCTCCTATGAGCTATTATTCTATAGCAATTAGAGATCATTGAACTTATTAGCCTAAATCAGGGGAGTAATTGCAATTGAGCCTGTTCCCACTTATTGGCTGTCTTTATTTGAGGTGGGATGATGTATGAGATAATAATCTGGAATATGGTCTCCTAATGCCATCATGGCTTTAAAAGACTTGCTTCTAACAAATAGAGGGCAACTCATTAGACTCATATATGAGATACTATTAGAGCAATCAGCATTGAATATTAATGAGACAGAATATTAAATGATCAATGACAGGTAAAAAGTGATATGTAACTGTGAACAAAGAATTTAGATGACTACTACAGAACTATTTCAGAAGACAAAAGAAACAATACTCAAAGACCAAGCTATTAATATTCTTTAGACTTTTCATCTGCAAAGTACGTATATGCATCTGTAGCTCCCAACTGGACAATGAGAAGAGCTCAGTTTCTGAAGTTCAGTCCATGTCTCTTTTCTCTAATTAAAGCAATGATTTCTGCATGTCATTTGCTTTTTTGACACAATCCATTTTATCAGGAAAATGGATACCAGGTTTGTGATATATTTGGAAATACTTAAAATTGCTCATGCATTTTCATTTTAGTAAGTACACCGAACGAAGAAAGTATAATTTTTCCAATTCCAATTTTATAGATGGGGACCTGGAAGATAGCTCAGTAGAATAAGTGCTTGCCTGGCAATAACAAGGACCTGAGTTCAATCCCCAGTTAAAAAAAAAAAAAACTATTATACTAATGCATAGCTTTGATGAAGGGGAAGGATATAATACAAGAGAAAATTTTCCTTCATGATCAAAGTAACTTTTATCAAATTAAATATTTAAGTAGGACTGCGATCACTAAGGATCCCAAAAATTATAACACAAAATATAGCATTAGTTAGTACTTTAAATTTGACCTATAAGTACCTATATAACAAAGAAAAAGGCCTACAGTTCCTAGAGTTGACATTTGAGATAAAACCAAAAGCCCAAATAAATGGAGTTAAATATGAATTTAGCAACTCGTGTCATTCTGTATTATTGTTTTTTCATTTGTGGCAAAATAAGTGGATTACCTGAATCTAGGGTGAAGGAAGAAAATGATATAATTGAAAAACTATTATATTTTGCAGCAAATATTTTAGTTTCATTTCTGAGCATATATTATAAATAATGTTTAGATACATGTTTATTATTATGTTTCAGAAAAATAGTAAGGGAAATTGATGAAAAATTCAAATTTTAATATTTATCCTATTTCTGTACACCTTATAGCCTAGGTTGGCCTTGAATTTACAGCAATCCTTATGCCACACCCTCCTGAGGGCTGGGATTATAGTTGTGTGCTGACCACACCAGGCTGAATTATTCTGATAGTCCTTGACATTATAGTTCACTTCAGTGCCTTGAAAATAAAGCTCTGACAAATTTCATATGTAATGAAAGTGTACTTAATTAAAATGTCTCATGGTTTACAGTATACTATTTAGTATCTTGCATTTTAAATAAAAGTACAAAACTTTATTCCTGTTTGTGAAATTATTAAAGGCCAGGTTCATTAAAATAGTAAGAAAAAAAGAAAAGTATGTTTAATTTCTGTTATGGTGACACCTGAGAGTATATCTGCTAATGTATTATTCTGCTTGCTTTTTTGCTTGCAGGTTGTTCACGTTTTATTCAGCTTTAAATGAAAAGTAGGAGGAGCCAGTAAGATTGTTACTCTGCAGTGTTTACTTCCTGGAGAGCAATGGCGAAACTTGTAACTGGAAAAAGATTAATCCTATCACTGATCTTCCTTTTGTTAAAGTTATCATTAGCAGTTAAAATACCACTCTCAGGTAAAGTGGCTACTTTCAATACCTACCATGGAATTTGTGTTTTTGCTTTCTAAATGGAATAATTATAGATTGAAAATATAGCTTGTAAAATCATATTTCATGTACATTTCCATCAGTGTGTCACATAAGTCATAGTTCCTCTATTTGTCCTTTAATAATTGATATTTGTCAATAATAATTATTTTACAACTCACACATTTTGCTTCTTATGTGAACTTAGTCAATGACAAGAAATGTAAACCATATATCAGGTGACATTTTTGCAATATATCTAAAATAGTCTGAAATATTACAAATAGATCTTAATGTTATATACTGGGGTTAGTTTAATTTTTTCAGAATTTTATGGATAAACAAATAGCAATTAGACAGTTTCAAATCAAATCACTAGGA
>NDGN011488448.1:0-10549 GCA_002564285.1 Tympanoctomys barrerae | reverse complement strand
CCCTCAGAAATTTCCACATGTTCCAGCACTCGGAAGGCTGAGGCAGGAGAATCGATTCAAGTTTGAGGCCAGCCTGGACTACAAAGTGAGTTCAAGGCTAGCCTGAACTACACAGTGAAACCCTGTCTCAAAAAGATCACAATAAATAAACAAATAATTTCAATATGTTGCAAGACAGTGGTGCACACCTGTCATCACAGCACTCTGGAGGCTGTATTGTTACAAGTTTGAGGCAACTCGGGGCTACAGAATGAGTTCAAAGTCATTTTGAACTACAAAGTGTGACCCTGTCTCGAAAAGAAAGAAATTCCCACACGCTAAGAACCCTACCCTTTTCCTACGAGTCCCCTTCAAACTGCTTCACAGCCCAGATCCCAGCTCAGACCGAGCCATCACAGAACCACAGCCCCGGATCGCGGCTCTTCCCACCTTAAAGTTTTCTCTGCCTACTTCAC
This sequence comes from Tympanoctomys barrerae, assembly GCA_002564285.1. NCBI lineage: Eukaryota > Metazoa > Chordata > Mammalia > Rodentia > Octodontidae > Tympanoctomys > Tympanoctomys barrerae. The sequence goes on along the minus strand of NDGN011488448.1, from coordinate 10,094 downwards.
GCAGTCCCGAGCCAACCCCACTATCGAAAACCACGCCCCTCCGCACCCCCCTCCCCAATATTCCGGACCCGCTTCTAAGCCTCAGTCCCAGGCGGAGCCACAACCAAGGGCACTCAGCCCCGCCCACCTTAAGCATGAGTCCGCACATGCTGAAGATCATTCCCAGCAGGTTCATGTAGTCCGGCGTGGGGTCGTCCAAGGCGGGGTTACACTCGCTGGGCGGGGGCTTGTACCTGTGACAGGCTCAAGGGTCAGGAGCAATCGAGTCTCGCCCCGTGACAGACAAGTGCTTCCCTGCCCCGACCCATATCCACAACCCGAGACCTGTTGCCTTGTCGCTGGGATCCTCACCTCAGCACTTTATTGGGCCTGCGTGGGTCCGACATATTGTTCGTGGACATAGCGAGCCGAAAACCAGGTCGCGCCTCTTCCGCTGCTGGAGCAGCAGCTTCCGGTATGGGCGTGGAGGGTGGCTTTCGGAGTAACACCCGCTGTCCTCACGCTTCCGTTCCCCCCCCCCCGGCGAAGGCCGTAACTAATCCCAGCCAGAGGAGGAGAAGCCAAGCAAAGAAAACCTAGAAAATAAGGAGTAAGTTCTGGGAAAACCTGAAAGCGATGTTTCAATTTCCCAACTCAGTCATCAAAATGATGACATTTTGAATCCCACACGAGAAGCCGGAAATAGATCGTGGGGGACAGTAATAAGGTTAGGACCAAGCGTGGTTTGGTAAAGCACAGAAGCTTCAGCGCGAACATCTTCTTTGAGAAGGCGGCTGGCGGGGAAAAAAAGCGGTGAGGAGCGAGACCGGAGCCATGGCTTTCCCCGAGCCAAAGCCGCGGGCACCCGAGCTGCCGAAGAAGCTGCTGAAGACCCTGGACTGCGGTCAAGGAGCGGTGCGAGCCGTGCGATTTAATGGTGAGCGCCCGCCTCTTCATCCTGGGCCCACCCCGTCCCGAGGTCGGCGGTCCGGTAACCCCCGGTGACCCGCCCGCTCTCCCCCAGTGGACGGCAACTACTGCCTGACGTGCGGCAGCGACAAGACGCTGAAGCTGTGGAACCCGCTGCGGGGGACGCTGCTCCGCACTTACAGCGGCCACGGCTACGAAGTTCTGGACGCAGCCGGGTGAGCCTGGGCCTGGGCCGGGCAAACGGGAGCCGGGATCGCAGGCCGACGTTGACCTTCGGCCCCCTCTCCGCCCTCCAGCTCCTTTGACAACAGCAGTCTCTGCTCTGGAGGTGGGGACAAGGCGGTGGTACTGTGGGATGTGGCCTCCGGGCAGGTCGTGCGCAAGTTCCGGGGCCACGCTGGGGTAAGTTCGGGCCAGAGCACTTCACTGTGATTCGCGTTGTGGGGATCCGTGGGAGGACACTGGTGGCGCAGGGAACGTCCGCCGACACTCCTTCCCTGCCCTCTGGAGTGGACAGGCTGCAGCCCAGCCCTGTCCTTGAAGTTCCCCTCAGAATCTGTGTGCATCCCACCCAACCAATTGTCCTTTCTTTAATCGGCACTGGGAATCCTGACTATCTCAATCCCCCAAAAATCCAGCCACCTCTGAGTGACAATTCCTGTTTCTCAGAAAGTGAACACGGTGCAGTTTAATGAAGAAGCCACAGTCATCCTGTCCGGTGAGTCAGGGACCTGGGCAGGAGGCCTTGGTGTCCCAAACCTCTCCTCACCTTCACACTGGCCACATAGGCTCTATTGATTCCAGCATCCGCTGCTGGGACTGCCGTTCTCGGAGGCCTGAGCCAGTGCAGACGTTGGATGAAGCCAGAGATGGGGTGTCCAGCGTGAAGGTGTCTGACCATGAGGTTCTTTCAGGGTGAGTGGATCCCAGACCTTGTCCCTAGCGATTGGATACTGCAGCTGTCCCTTTATTTAGGTTAAAAATCTTTCTAGGCTTAAGGTGTAGCCAAATAGTGCAGCACTTCCCTAGCAGGCACACAGCCCTGTGTTCTGTCCTCAGCACTACCCCAAAGACAACATGCCTGTAATCCAGTGCTGGAGGGGGCCAAGGCAGGACAATTGCAACTTCAAGACCAACCGGGACAACACAGGCAGATCCTGTCACAAAATAAAGGGCTGGGAACAGAGCTCAGTGCAAAGGCCCTGGATTGAACTCCCAGTATCACCCTCACCCCTAAAACAAGAGCTAGTCCTTGTTGTTATTACAGGGAATCGAACTCTGAACCCTGCACTTGCAAAGCCACGTAGATGCCTGTGCCGCTGAGCTATCTCCCCGGCACAAGAGCTACTCTTACCTTTATGCCCAAGGCTCTGCAGTCTGGTGCCTGCTGGCTTTCAGGTGTTAACTCATTCTTGGGCCTCTTTTCTATTAAATATGCCAAGCATGCTCCCACCTCAGGTCATTTGCTCTTCCTCTGCCAGGACTGCCTCTGTACTATGTCAAAAGTGTTTTTGGGCACATCGTACTAACTATTCTTCTAGATGATAGGCATGTGGCAGGGAATAAAATGAATAGGCAGAATTCTCTGCTTGTGTAGGGTTGTTCTGTTTCACACTTAGAATAGCTCCATAGTTTACTGAAGCACAAAATGATGCCATTCTCACTTGAAGAACTTAGACTGTCCAACTTTTATACCTATTTCTTTCAAAATATGCACAAATACTTTGTGTGTGTGGTACCAGGGTCAAACTCAGGACCTTGTGTTTGCAAGCAAGCACTTATTCTACTGAGCAATCTCCCCGGCCTCAAATACTATTTTTAAAAAAGAATTTTGGCACATACCTGTAATCCCAGTACTGGGGAGACTGAGGCAGGAAGATCACCATAAATCCAAGGCCATCCTGAGTTCCATGAGTTCAAAGCCAGCCTGAACTATATAGTGAGATTCTGTCTCAAAAAGCAGTTAAGTGTTTTGCACTATGGAGGATGAACCCAGGGCTGCATACACACTAGGATATGCCCCACTGAGCTTCATCCACATCCCTGTTGTTTTGAGCCAGGTTCTATGTTGCCCAGGATGATGTCAAATTTCAAATCTTCCTGCCTCAGCATCCCTAGTAGCTAGGATTACTGGCATGCTCACTTAAAGATCTTCTTGTCCCCCAGTACTGAGGACTGAATCCAGGACCTTGACACTGAGCTGCGTCCTGTTTTGTTTTGTGAGACAATCTTATGTAGTTCAGCCTGGCTTTGAACTATGCAGTACAAGCTGCCCTCATGCACACCTCCCGCTTCAGCTAGGTGCTAGGGTTATAGGCATGCGCTACCACACCCAGTTCCCAGCCCTTTCAAAAAGTGTTCGTTGGCTATGTTTGGGACACAGCCAGAAACCACCCAGCCCTGATTCCTACCCCCCTAGGAACTACTCTCTAGCAAGGTAGATAATCACCAAAGAAATAAATGCTAGAGCTGGGCACCGTAATGTATACATGGGAAAAGGAGGACTCCCAGGGCTTGCAGGGGGCTGAGAATCGTAGAAAAGGAGGGACAAAAGATAGCCCTTTGGGCCTGAGTTTCAAAGCCAGCACCTCCCATTCCTGCCTGGGAAGAGCAGGGCCCCTCCAGTAAGGACACAGGCCATAGGTGCTGAAGCTGGACCTGTCCTCCCTGCAGCTCTGTGGACGGCCGTGTGAGACGCTATGACCTGAGGATGGGCCAGCTCTTCTCAGACTACGTGGGCAGTGAGTGGCTGGATGTAGGTCAGGTTGATGGTGGAGTGTCCAGTACTCCGGCCTCACCACATACTGACCTCCCACCCTAGGCCCTATCACCTGCACGTGCTTCAGCCATGACGGCCAGTGCACCCTTGTGTCCAGCCTGGATTCCACGCTGCGGCTTCTTGACAAGGACACTGGAGAGCTACTGGGCGAGTGAGTCCCCACGGTGGGCCTTTGTCTCCTCCCTTCCCTGCCACCCCACCTAGGGCCAGGCCCTGATGCAGCGCGCCCCCCTTCCACCCCCACCCCCAGATACACAGGCCACAAGAACCAGGAGTACAAGCTGGACTGCAGCCTCAGTGCACGTGACACACATGTGCTCAGCTGCTCTGAAGATGGGAAGGTGTTCTTCTGGGACCTGGTGGAGGTGAGCTGGCTGAGCCCTGCCACCCCTTGGTCAGAAAAGGGGGAGCAGAAGCAAAGCAGGAAAGACATCTGGGTGAAGGGTGCTAAAGTCCAGGGTACATGACAGACTTCGGAAGGTGACAGCAGAATCCGAGTTAGACAAGGACTCAAGTACCAGGCTGAGCCCTGGGACCTGCAGATGAGGGCAGCTAAGACTGATCATGAAGCCTGAGCTTCCTGTGGGTCCCTGTGTGGTTTTAAGCCCCAAGCCCTGTCCATGACATGTTCCAGCCTAGTGTAGCGATCATGGAATTAAGTCCCCTAAAAGGAAGACTATGGGGAGTGTGGAGTCTTGGAGCACCAGCTCCTGCTCTGGGAACTGAGACAGTGAGGATGTTCTGCCTGTTCCCTTTGGGCCCTTAGCCAAGAAGTTGCTTTAAAAGGAGGATACACAAAGGGACAGTTACAAGGTGCAAAGAGGAACCACAGATTGCTTGAGAAACTCCATAACTGGTCACGAGGAGAGTGAAAGTCACCTGGGCTGCTGTGGGCCTGCTGGAGTCCATCAGTGGCAGGGAGTCCACAAGCAGGTCCCAAGGAGAGAAATGCAGGGCTCCATACACCACCCAGAGCATCTGCTGACGAAGGACAGGGTCAAGAGTGCAGCCCCAACACCCGAGGATGGCACTGCTCAGCAGCTGCCTTAGGGCAAAAGCAGCTACAGGGCCTAGGAGACCAGCAGAGCCAGGGGCTAAAGGTTGGGAGAGAAACGAGCGCCTCAGCCAGGGCTCACGGAAAGGACAGCCAAGCCACTAAGCACCGTCCTGTGCCTGCTCCACAGGGTTCCCTAGCACTGACCCTGCCTGTGGGCCGAAGCGTGGTGCAGTCATTGGCCTTCCACCCCAGCGAGCCCTGCCTGCTCACCGCTATGGGGGGCAGCGTGCAGTGCTGGCGCGAGGAGGCCTATGAGGCTGAGGGGGCAGCAGGCTGAAGCCATGGACCCCCACCAGGCCAGAGAACCAAGAGCAACTGCAGAGGACCCAGGACTACAGAGAGACATTTATTCCACAGACACTGCTGACGAAGGAGGATCACAGTACTATCCTGATAAATAGAGGAGGGGAAGGCCTCCAAGCTGTGTCTATTCAGTCCTCATTCTTCTCACGTGTGAACGCGTCTGCTTTCTGGGCGAAGGTTTCAGCCACCAGCAGGGGGAAGACCAGGGATGCATCAGCATAGACCTATAAGGGGACCTGGGTAAGCCCCATGACCCACAGCTGGGAGTCCCTTCAGCCCACCCAGCCAGCCTCACCTTAACTGGCTGCGCATCCATTCGGATTTTGCCCCAGGAGACAGCCTCATCTGGCCGGGCACCCGAATCAGAACCATCGAACTCCTGGGCTGTGTTGATGTAGACAGCATAGTCGGCGCCATTGCGCTGCAGAGGACAGAGCAGGCCAGTCACTGGTCACGGGGCAGGGGTTCTGTGTGGAGGTACACACCTGTAATCCCAGCACTCAGCCTAACACAGGAGGATCCTAAGTTCAGAGCCTTGCTGAGCTACATAACAATTGGCTACACGGTGAAACAGAAGCCACAAGTGTTCAACCACTGAGCTGCATCCCCCAGCTTTTTTCTTTTGAGACAAAGTTGCCCAGATTGGCTGATCCGGAATTTGTAATCCTGCTTCACCCTACCCTATCCGGAATTTTTAATTTTTTACTTAATTTTTTTTTTTGTGGAAGCAGGGATTGAACTCAAGCCCTTGCGCTTGCCAGGGAAGTGATTATTCCACTGAGCTATCTCCCTGGCCCCCTCTAACAGGATTAAAAGTATGTGCCAGTGCTGAGTGTGGTGGCAGCGCACACCTGTAATCCCAGTACTTGGGAGGCAGAGGCAGAATAGCTGTGAGTTCCAGGCCAGCCTGAGCTACATAGTGAAAACTTGTCTCAAAAAATAGAAGTATGGGGCCGGGGAGATGGCTCAGTAAGATAAGCGCTTGACTGGCAAACACAAGGATCTGAGTTCAATCTCCGGTTCCGCAAAAAAAAAAAAAAAAGTATGGGCCACGATGCCTAGTCAGTACTTTTCTCATCCCATCTAGTCTTTCCTTTGAGTTAGGGTTTTACTGTCTTGCCTGCCTCTGGTGGCCCTGAACTCCTGGGCTCAACACCACTTCCCTCAGCCTTTAAAGGGGCTGGGATGACACGTGTGCAACACCTGACTTTATTTTTCTCCTTAGCAATTCCTTGCCACCTGCCAAGTGTGTCAACTGTGTGTTGTCTCCCCCACAAGAACCTCAGTCCAAGGAAGATCAGGATCCTGGCCTGTTTGGTCCAGTCACAGGTCTGCGTAGTGCCAAGTGCCAACCCACAGTGGCCATGTCACTCACCATGAGGTTGGCATTGGCAATGTGGTGCTTGACCACGCCACCACCTAGGATGATCATCCCCGAGCGCTTGGCGTAAATGGCCTGCATGTTGATGAGCCGAAGGTCTGGGGAAGAGGACTGTGGTCAGGCCTGGGGCTCGGTGGCCTCCCTCTATCGCTCTTCCCCCCGGGACTCCACACCTTACCTTCAATGATGTCCAGCACAAGGCCTGGGTTCTTGTAAGAATGGAAGAACATCATGTCGCCCAGCGAGCCATCTGTGAGCGCAGGGCTCAGCACAGGGATGTGGTTCTGAGGAGGGCAGCACCAGTCAGCAGCTGTGACACAGCCCACTGCTCCCATCCCAGCTGCATTCCTTCCTCCAGGCTGGTAGGGGTTAATGTTTCTGCCATGACTGTACTATAAAAATAACCCTCAAAACAGATGAGGCCATGGATTTAAGAAACCTGCACACAATCCTGAGAGGGTACAGATACTCTCCCAACAGTGGCTCTTGCTATTTCTGAAATATGGGGGCTTCACAGCATCTGGGAGGCATGGTATCCTGGGCCAGGCTCCAGGGGAGTTGATAAATGGTACCCCAAATGTACTCAGTCTAGGAGTGTAGTCAGGATATTGGTATACACCCGTGTATAGCTTTGTGACCGCAGACATGTCACCTCATCTCTCAGTGTTTGAGGCTCCTCGCATAAAAACAAGGATGCTGATTTGCAAGGTGAATGCAAAGAGGAAATCAGTTTGCATACCCCAGTCTAGGAACATTGGCCTCATCCAGCTCCTTACCTTTTGGGCCCAATAATACACAGATTCTGGGTTATTTATCTCTTTGCCGAGGCGGGCAATCATCCTGGAAGGTGTCCACTTCACACCCTAGAAAGGTGGGGACAGCAGCATTAACTCACAATTACCTGGACCCACACACACACTAGACAGATCCCCCCCATCCCCAGGCGCTTGCTCCAGCCCAACCTCTGTCTTCTGTTCCAGCACCATCTGGTCCAGAATGGGCATCAACCAATCCTCAAACTTGCAGTAATTATCATTAGGCACCAACAGGTTCCCGATCCTTGACAAAGGCACACAGCATCAGTCTCTGGGTTCCTGGGGCCAAATCCCTGCCCACCCTTCTCAGGGTCCCACCTGTTGATACCGTTCTCCCGCAGCTCCTTCCCCCTAAGGCTGAATTCACCCAGGTATGTGGGCGCCAGGCACTTGATGAGGTCCTCCTCCACACCTCCAGCCGTGGTCACCAAGATGTCCACCTGCAATCACAAACCAAGGACCTTGGCCCTCACGTGAAGCAACACTCCCAACATTAGCACTCCTCCCTCTGAGGAGAGCTGTCTTAAAACGGACACATATCGTCTCACTTAAGTGCTCAACAATTTAATGCTCATTGACCCCAAAGCCAGCAGCCACCACCCCACCAGGTCCCCACCATGTTGTGCTGCACAAGGTAGCGAATGGTCTCGCGGATGCCTGAACTGATGAGGTTGGATGTGTAGCCCAGGAAGATGGTGCAGCCGGTGAGCGGGCGGTGGCTCTGGGTGAGGTCTGTGTGGTGGTCTTCATCCTGAGCCAGCGGCTCCAATTTCTTCTCGATCTGCAGTAAGGGTCGGGCCAAGTCAGGCTCTGGCCTTAAATCCCTGCCCAAGGGTCCCAGGTGTGTTCCACAGTCAGACTCCAGCCAGGGATGTCTCCTGTGCAGACACTGTCAGTCCCTTCCGCGACCCACAGCATCTCCCTTTCAGGTCCAGTCCCCTTTCCCCTGGGAAAAACAAACCAAGTCCAAGCGCCGAGGTGATTCGCGCTTCTCCTCCAATTCCCTCCCCTAACCACACAGTCTTACCCAGGCTCTGCCCGTTCCTGAATGTTTTACATTTCCCAGAATCTAACCCTACTTAGGCAAAGGATGCACTGAAACCCCCGCCTAGGGCAGGCCCCACAGGGTGGGGAAGCCCGGGCCTTTCAGGCATTCTTGGGCCCAGCGCGCCCCCGCCTCACCATCGCGTTGACTTGCTGCACCGCGCGCCCGAAGTTGGTGGCCTGGAAGCCAGTGGTGCCAAAGGCCTGCAGAAGCGCACGATAATCCACCCCACGGCTGAAGTCGTAGCCCCGGACCTGAGCGCTCTCGGGTGGCAACGCTGAGCTGTGTTTTAGCACGGCAGCCAGCGCTGCCGCGGGCGCTTCCCCTTTTGAGGAGCCCTCCATGGGCTTGCGGGCGTCCTCTCAAGGAAGCTCCCCAAACCAAGTACTCGTAGTCATTCAATAGCTCTAAGCCCTAACACGCCTCTGCAAAAGCACAGGAAGCAGCGCCCCGGAAAAAGCTTGGGAGAAGCAAACGGAAGTCGCTCATCACGTGGCCATCCTAGCCCTTACCTTCCGAGGGCAGCCATCTTTGTACATGTATTCCGTACTACGGAAGGGCTGAGGAGCCAATATTTTTTAGGTGCTGTTCTCCGCGTGAATCTCGGAAGATTCATTCTGGTTGCAACCTGTTGAAGACGCGGAGCTCCCGGTAGTCCCTGTCTATTTATTCCTATCACCTAGGACCGACAGAAGAGCTTTCAAACCGTCAGGATTTAGGTCACCAGGCAACCAGACAATTTCAGCCTCTCTGAAACTGACTTGTTAATGAGACAGTGATTTTTTTTTCCCCCTTATTGTCCCTTTCTTTTTTTCTGAGACAATCTCACTGTGTATGTAGTACAGGCTAGCCCCAAATTCCCATGATCTTTCTTCTTCAGTCTCCCAGTACTGGGATGATAGGCGTGCACTACCACGCCCTGCTTTATGGGTGGGGGGTTTCCTGTTCCTCCTCTTATCTCCAGTCTCCACACCTTACCTAACCTTCACACCCTCCTGTTGTACATCCCTCGGCAATTGAAGGTGTCACCTCCTCCAAGAAACCTTCACACATCAGGCGCCTCCTCCGAGGTCCTGGGCTGACATTGCTTTCGCAGGACAATACTGTGAGACCCTCAGTCTGCATCGCGTGCATCCTCCTAACAGTGTGCCAGGTCCAGAGGGGACACCTTGCCTCATGTAATCTACAGCCCGTGTAGTCAGTGCTACTTGCAAGGTTTCAGCCAGACAATGAGGATTCAACAATGAGCAAGACCAGGATGTGCCCCGTGGAAGTTGTGCACCTGGCTGGGATAGAAAATTAGCAGTGGTGATAAATCACAAGTTTTTTAGAGGAGGCTGAATGTAGAAGCTGGTAGCCTTACTTGGAGGGACAGGTGACTCAGGAACAATGCCAAGGAGGTGACATTTGAGCCAAGACAAGAAGATAAACTGTGAAGATGGAGAGAGCATGCTTCCACAGTGGGAGAGGAACAGAGCAAAGGCCCTGGGGTAGGAACAGGACTGCCTTGTCAGAAGAACACAACTTCCCCCCCCCTTGGCTCACATTTTTTACTACTATGCTCAAGACACATAATAAAAATATTCAGATCTTCCTCCCAGACATCACATAGATCTCAAAGTCACCCTGGCAATTCCCTGCCCAACTAACGCTGGTCCTTTTGTGCCTTTGCAAATGGCTACACCCCTCCTCACCCATAAAACTAAATTCTAGAAAACTGCCTGGGGATGTAGGTCTGTGGTAGCTAGCGTTGCCTAGCATGAGCGAAATCCTGAGTTCTGCTTTCAATACAAAATAAATAAATA
>NDGN011488447.1:0-26110 GCA_002564285.1 Tympanoctomys barrerae | reverse complement strand
TATTCAATGTCACATATAGTTATAAACAAATGTATAAATAAGATTTTTATCAGCTAAGCAAATTCTATTATTAAACAACAATCCCTATTAAGAAAAGTTACCAACAATTAAATAATGTAGCATTTGGATGAGTCACAAAAGTTTAACTGAGAGTGCCTGGTCAGACATGAGCATATCGCTGCTTTTCTAAGGAAAGTTTTAAAAGCATGTATTAATTTTAAAATATGATATTATAAATAAACACGATAAAGTTATGGTGTTTTAAAATGGTGCGAGGTGGTTTCTTACTTGAGATTCTTGCATGAATGGCTTAGCAAAATTGATTTAATTCTTTGGTCAAGGAAATTGGTATTTGCTTGGCTTCAGCGGGGTCTAATGAGTTTCAAGTCTGCTCTTTATGTAGCTTTGTAAATAGTTCTTCTCAACAAACGGGGCCATAGGTCTGTCACTCATTCGTAAACCTACATGAGATACACAGATTGATGACCATTTAATTAGACAGCAGGTAGATAAACGCACTTATTCGCGTTGCGAATAAGCCGTATACACACCTGCATCCTGCTATAAGCCTACGAGCACTCATGTAGCACATAGCCAAGTGTATATGGACCAATTTAAACTTTTTCTGGTCAGAAGCTTTGGCCTGAACGGAGTTATTTCCTCCTCCTGGTAGTTTCTGGTAGTCTGTGGAGAAGGAAAAGACAGCCCAGCCCCCGCCCAGCCAGTAAGCACATTGCCCATTTTGTTTTCTTTCCTTCTTTCTTTCCTTAATGCTTATTTATACTTTTGTAACAGGCAGAGAAAGAGTAGCTAGCGAGAGTACTCCTTAGACCACAGACCACATGCTCACATCCTCGGTAGAGTTCTTTTCAACACTTCTTTCCTGGTAACATTCTGGACCCAAGATCCGGTTTCCTTAAGCTGCCCCTCCACAGGGCAGGGGCCCAGCAGCAGCTGAGGACCAGGAAAGGGAGACACAGACAGTGCAGATTGTCCTGAAAAGAGTGCTTGTTTAAGAAACAAGGTACTTATTTTGATGACCATGTAGGCAATCGCCTTATTAAAAGTCTTGTTCCCTGACTATGGGAGCTTCGCTGATGAGGTAATTCAGGCCTCTAGGAAAAGTCTCCTGCTTTACCATTTGAGATGGGTTTAAAGAAGCATTTCTAGAAAGCAAAATCTTCCAAAGTGGGGAAGGCTCAGTTTTGTTCCCGCTTTATGCAGGGGAAGCCGGCGCGAGGGCTTCGCTGATGCCTACCTCTCTAGAACCTTTACACATCGCTGAGCTACGCCCTGTGACAGCTGGGAAGTGTATCCTAACCTAAAACAGCTCGGCTCTCTTAATTGAAAAGATTTTTAAATATTCCTCTCAGGCATCTTGGTGACATTATTATGCAGGGCCACAGGATTATTTACTAGAACCAAATCATTTAAGGTGTTGAAACTCTGTTTTTCCAGATTATAAAAAACAAAAAGTTCTTTCAATTCACACAGGATTTCCTTTTACAAGTTAGAGTCTTATTGGACTGCTGGTGCATCAATAAATTCAATGAGTTTTGGACCCATAAAGTATTGGTAATAAATATAAGCACAGTCCTTTAGAAAAATTCCTAGCAATTTTAAAGCTTTTGTTGTATTTTGACTAGTCAGTTGAAGAGGAAGCAGAAGGGTAACTTTAGCTAATTGGGTGCACTGTTCAACATTGCAGTCAATCTGTCACCCCTCACAACTGGGGCACAGAACACTATTTTCTTTTAGGAGTTGGTAAAATCCTTTGTACTGCAAAATATAATTGCATTCTAAACTTCAGACATGTATAAAAACAAAAGGCCTCATTCACTGCCCCAAAAGGCTATAGTTTTACTGGAAATCACTGTTTAAAAAAAAAAAAACCTGAAGGGTTCTACACCAGTGATTCTGTGCAGGTAGTGGAATTAGGCAGGTAGGCGAGTCTGCTAAAAATGCATGTTTCTGCCCTCCAGACTCACGGCATTATAATTTTCTGGATGAGGGATCCCATATGCCTGGGTCCTGACATACTTTCCCTTCCTGATGTGCAGCCACCATTTAAGAAATGCTCCTGAATTATATGAATGACAAGCCTAAAGGAACCTCACTTATGGTGCTGAAACAGAGAGGAAAGGCCGACAGTGTCACACCGGTCCGATTTCATTTTCCATTTAAGAATAATGTCCTTTTCATCATGTTTTGTCTTTGAACAAAATCACCCACTCTAGAGGAAAATGTTACCCAGCAAAGAAAAGACCAGCGGCTACGTCAGTCTTTCCCTTCCCACACACCACAGCGAACTCCGGTCCTGGGATCTGCAACTGTAGCCATGGTGGCCAATGCCGGAAAAAGCCAGTATTCTCGGAGTCATCCAAGGGCCAGAATTCTTCTCACTCCCCAACTCTCCTGTGGGAAACTGCATTGTATTTCAACATCCAAAATACATATCCATTTTGAGAGGTTAGGGGCTTCCCTTACATTTGGGGGTAGTGAAAATGGTATGTTTAAATCTGCTGCAATAATTACTTGTTTTTCCAATGACCTGGCATAATAATTGGTTGCAAATGATACTAGTGTTCTAAGAAGAATGAGGCTGACAGAAATCCTTGAATGTGTATTTATATAGTAATAAATGCTGTTATGTCTTGTTTGATAGATGTATTTTGAAGCAATTAAATTATGTAATGTTGTATAAAGTCAATAAAATCTCTTGGTCTTAAAGATACCTTTGGATTTGGTGGTTTAATAAGATATCTATTTTAGGCATATGAAAATAAAATTGATAATGTAAACTATGGTAAAACTTAAGAGAATCCTCTAAGAATTTTTCAATGGAATCTTTATCAATGGAGACCACAGAAAAATTCTCAAGTTCTGTGAGAATTCAAGTTCAGAGCAAGGTATTTAATTTAAAGGAAAATTTATCCCACTCCTGAAACTACTTTTGAGAGTGTCTATCTCAAACGTTTGCTGCAGACTGTTCATTTTGTTTTTAAAACATTTCCCCATCAGCCATGGAGTAGTCAAAAATCATAAAGTAATTCTAGATGACTTAGCTAATTAGCTTACTGATGATACAATTTACTATTCATTGGTTTTTCCTCATTCACTCTTCCAATTAAATGGATTTCCATGCAGAATACATCAAAGAGGTCATGAAAGGGTTTGCCCTCCTGAAGGTCCATTGAAAATATTCTGCAGTTTCTCTTACCTAGTAGAGGCTCTAGAAGTGAATGATAGAATCTTGCAAGCTGAAACAAAATGTTTCATTGTAAAACTTGTTTTATTATTGTAAAGGGACAAATGAAAACAGCTGCTTTAATATGATGACTTTTGTAGCAAATTTGGTGAAAAATGTTCTGATTTTTAAAGTCAGCCATCATAATGCTACCTGGACTAAACCATTTCAAAGGCTGCTTCTCTGTGGGGTACCTGAGCCGGCACCTGTACTGCATCTTTTCCCCTGCGTGCTCATGTGAATGCGTATTATGACTTCCCAGAAAGTATGTTGTAAGCAAAACAGAAGTGTGCTACTTGGTGTTTTGTGAACCATTTCAATGTAGAAGAAAGAAAACTGTTGATGCCTTGTTCTCACTGCTCTTTCTCTTTCTGCCCCATCAGATCAGTATGCATTCTGTCGATATATGATTGACATGTTTGTCCATGGGGATTTAAAACCAGGTATTCCAAGCAACTCTTGCCATTGTCTGTGTTAACTGTCTTTGTTGGCCTTTTCTGTGTACTTAACAGTATTTTCATTTTAAAAATTTGCATAATGCATGTGTTGATCTAGAAGAAAGCCAATAAAAAGCAGAAATAATAACTGGCATGAAGGCCTTTCATTTCACTTTCAGCCATTGCATGGCCTATTGCAAATGAAGCCAGCTGAAAGCCAGAACGTGCTAATGCCTTTATATGTAAAAATGCTAATATCTTTGAGCGAATATCTTATTTTATTCCTAGTAAAAGTAGAAAAAAGAACTTGGACAATGGAAGTATCCATCTTATCCAAGTAGTGAACAAAATCTCTATTTTAATCATTCACATTTCCAATACTTATTTCCATTCCCCAAAGCTTCAGAATTTCTTATCTTTGGTCCCCCCAGAGTTCTGTGCTGGAGGTAGTCAGCTTTGGTGCTGGCCATCCACACAATGGGGAAGGAGACTTAGTTTAAGTAATTGATTTGATTGCTTGACTTATATCTTTTGCAGAGTAAAAACCTAAAGGAACTCATGTGCATATTTGGGAAAATGTTTCTATAAAGATGGTGTCATTAAGGAAAGAGTTGATTTACATTAGAATAATTGAAGCTTATTATTTAGAGAAAATTATACTGTGTTTCCTTAACTGCATTTTGGAAGTCCATCTGATATATATAAATACACAAGTCCAATGCCTGGTACAGTACGCCTTGCTGGTCCTGGAATCCTAAGCATGCCGTGCAGCCCTGAAACCAAGCATAGTGGCACACATCTATAATCCCAGTGCTGGGGAATCTGAGACAGGAGGATCACTATGAGTCCGAGCTGCGTAGCAAGACCCTGTCTCAGAAGAATATATATAAATATATATTTACACTTTATGTATACATTAGCAAATAGGCAGATCCTGTCTGAGGCAAACGTATGACACATCTAGACCCTACAAATGTATAATATCAGCAGAAACTTCCCTCTCTGAAATCTTAATGTCAGTAACTTATTCTGTTAGACAGTATACTTTTCCTCCTCTTCCTCTTTTTTTCTTCCTCTTCTCCTGTTACTTTTCCTCCTCTTTCTTTTTTTCTACTACACTTTTAACGAGTTGGAGATGGAAATGAAGAAACTAAGACTAAAATTATGGTATCCCACCTGACAGAGCCGGTTAATCTCATCCGCAAGCACCTACATTTAACACGGAGGTCACAGACTGGCATTGCTGACATACAACAAAGTGTCATTAGAAATTTACTTGTGATTTACTTGCCTTTGCAAGTCTGTCTGGATGGGGTGGCCCAGGTGAAGGGAGCTTGACATTAACAAATTGTGGTCCATATGTGCCACAGATTCAACTTGATCGAAGAGCTGATGCCCATTCTGTTTAGCTGCCGTAGTTTAAGAAAGTCATACTGTCTCTACATCATTTTTTAAGATTGACTGACTGGTGAGGTGCAATCTGAATTACCAATGAGCACGAAATATTAAGGACTAGTCTACATTCTTTTGTATATACTTTATTAGCTTTTACATTTCATTGTTTAAGAAAATAGTGGTTGTTTGTGTCACTGAAATTATTCACAGAATTTAGTTAGTAAAATATAGCTCTTAAAAGGAAGAGAAACACACAGAGTGGAATCTAGTTTAGGATATGAGCTGTTTAACAGTCACAGTTACCAATTGATTCTGTCTTTAAAAAAACCCCAAATAGCTTAAGATCAAAAAGAATAAAATCATCTGTTTGGGAGTTATGGAGGATTTCACCAATGGCCACAGTGAGGACGCTTCACAAGACATCTGAGGACGCACTCCGGAAAGTCAGGGACTTAGAGCTGGAAATTTGCTTGAGTAGTGAAGCATTGCCTAGCACATTCAAGGCCTTGAAGCTATGTCTGGACTCAAGCCTAGAGCTCTATGGAATATTCCAACTCCTGAAGATAATTTTGAGTTATATGAAGTTAATTGCTTCATACCCATTACTGATTTGTCAATGTCTTTAGTTTATTTCGTCCTTATGCAGCCATCATTTTGAAAGTGGAAGAAGGGAAACTATATTCACACTAGCACCGCTGGCCCACGTGTGACAAGGGAAGAGGAGAGAAGGAGGAGGATGCGCATGGTGATGTTTTCTAAATGCACCAAAGGAAGCTCCCAAGTGCTGTCCCTGTCAGTGGGACAATGCATAAAATGCAATGACATAGCACGTATGACATGCAGTACCAAAGATTAGGAGTGAGAGACATAGACTTAATCTGGGAATCTAGAGAAAATCTGAGGGACAAGACATTGACTATGATTAACAATTAGAGGATGAAACAAGCCCTGCCAAGTTTGTTGCTCTGCGTGTTTCCACTATTTACAAAACATTCATGCTTCCATCTGCTTCTATTTAGGATTAGTGGAACACCTGTTATTGTTTAGATGGAGTTCATAATTAATTATTGGTAATGAGTTTTTAAATCTAACATTGATGTTTCCCTGTGGAATCAAGTAACTCCTTTGTAGAACATTGGCACACTCTCAGAAGTGGCCCAAATTAGTTCAATTGGGAATAAAATACTTCCAAGATACCATTAAAAGTTTTAGTTACCTCTTAATCTACATCCCCAAAGTTGAATTAAATTGCTCCTTCTGATTCTGTACTGTGAATCAAGAAAATTCAATACCTAATGGTCAGTGACAGTCCATACTCGATTATAGATATCACCTTAATAAGTATAATTCTAAGGATGAGATCATTTTGGTGTATCTAATTACCATTCTCTGGTATTTCCTTACTTTCCATTAAATTACAGTAAGAAGAAACTTCCATTTAAATCTACAGAGTGAATATATGTTACCAAGCCTTCTCTGTGGGTAGCTAGAGAAGATGTACAGCTACACTAAAGCAATTTTTTAAAAATTAGAATGAACACAAATGTCCTTCCTGTCAGCTGGGTGTGATGGCACACATCTTTAATCCCAGCACTCAGGAGGCTGGGATAGAAGGATGGTTGCAATTTTGAGACCAGCGTGGGCCACAAAAAAGAGCTCAAGGCCAACCTGAACTGCATGGTAAGATCCTGTTCCAAGAATAAAAAAACAAACAAACAAACAAACAAAAAAACCAAAACTCCTGTCCATAGAAATAGCAATCTATTCCCCTTCCCATGGCTGGACCATCTCCTATGACACCACTAGGTGGCAGGTGGCAGTGTTGTAGATCAGGTTTCTAATAGCCCTTCTGGAATGGGCTGCAAGGCACACCCTGTCCTACAGTAGCTACTGGAGAGCTGAGAACCCACCCCGCTTTTCCCTTAGGAATTATGATTGTCCACTTATCACTTTCATATAAGAAAATTAAAACTGGCCAAAACAGACTATCTGGAAAACTGACACTCCATTTATGATGCTGTGTTTTGTGTTTTCTTCATTTTCATTTTGTTTAGAAAGCGATTGTACAGATAGGTCAAGTAAGATTCCTGTCTAATTATTTGCATCAGTCTCCTAGTAATTACAGTTTCCTCCTCAATGTTTTATGGCTGAGCACATTTTTCTTAAGCAACAGACATACAGAGTTTCATTCATTTTGTTGACCCTGAAAGATGCAGCCTGATCTGGCTCCTCGGGTCCGCGTTCCCTCCTCATCCGCTTCTCCTGGGCTGGGGGCTCGCACGGGTTTCTGCACCGTGCAATCTAAGTGACGGAAGAAGCAGATTTCCATCAGTGAGTGATCACTTGCTCACAGACCGCCTGCATGCGGTAAAGAAACCAGCTTAAACGCTCAGGACAAGGACGGGGGAGTGTGCTTTGGGTTAGTAATTTTGACAGTTTTCCCAGCTTTCTTCTTTGTCACTGTTATGACCAAATTTCAGTATGTTAAAGTGTAACCCTCAGAGGTTTCCCCACCCTTAGGGTTCTGTAACTCTCTGACTTTTACTTGAGCTACACATGTATGATAAGGTAATTTATTCCACATTCTGTGTCATTTGTTTTCCTAAAATTGAGGGTACTAACCTACCAAAATCTCTTTGGACTATAGTAAGATATTCTTTGGCAGCCTGTATTCCAATTCAGTGGGTTTTAAGACCACAGTTAGCAAATCCAGCAAGGAGCTCCTAGGCTCATTTTTTTAACATGCCCTCCTTGGACTTCAGTGATTCTCACCTGTGTGCCGGGCTTGATCCTGCTCGAAGAGGCCACATGTGATTATGGTACAGTCATTGTTATTAAACGGTTTAATCTAATGTGTCTCACCTTGCTATATTAGAGAAGACCAGAAAAAATGCAGCCTTTCTTTATCCTTTTTCAAAAAGTCTTGCTCCAAGGTAAGCAATTGTCTATGGAAAGCCTCCTTTTAATTCCACCAAACGTCTAATTATTTTTCTACAACAAAAGCTTTGGAAGTTACTGTGTTTAATCAAAAGAGTATTTGTTGAGCTACCTTAGCCAGCTGCTAGTGAAGAGATAAGACACAAATAATTGCACCAGTAATGATAGCTTGATAAGTATGCCATGGGGACTCAGAAACTGTACTGTTAATTTCAGTGTACCAAGAATAGTTACTGCTACTTACAATATGGTCTTTAAAATGATTTTAAAATATTTAAAATCATATTTTACAAGAGGTAGAATAAAGTGACAGTGAAAGCTTTGATGAGAAATTAAATATAGTAAGACTACATGTTTATTTTATAGAGTCCCTGGTTCCCTGGTTTTACCAGTACTCATTCTATCACCTACCTACCTGTCTGTCTGTCTGTCTATCTATCTATCTATCTATCCATCCATCTACCTATCTATCTGTCTATGGTAATAGTTTGAGTTTAGACGTATCCGATAGCAAGTTTTTGTTGAAAAGAAAATACCATCGTCTTCTTTCCATCCATCTTCTATTACTAAAATGTTTTCATTTTTATATTTAAAAACAATTACAATGGAAAATATAATCTAGGCCCTGATTTACATTGTTGTCTATTTCCTCCTGATATCTTCTTTTAACCTCTCCTTAACATTTATAGCCTGAAAAGTCATAAATTTTGGAACATAGATTTTAGACTGGGAGCTTATTCTAACATGCTTTTTTAGTAAAATGGCTCAGGTTCTTGTCACAAAATATAGCCGTGAAGCCTGCCTTGCTACAGGGCTTACTTGCATGAAAATACCGTATTTCCTTTTTATCCTTTTGTATATATTATTTATTCATCGATTCTTGGAGTTGAGAAAATTCATTGTCATCTGAAGACTCAAGCCGAGATTTCGCTTGTAGAATCAATTTCAATTTCAGCCTAATCGTTAGTGTCTAGCCTGTTGCCATCTGTCTTTCTGCATTCATTTTTTGATTCATCTAATAATTGTGCAATATCTTCCTCTGTCATTTTTTGGGACAGTTATGGGTAGTAAATCAAATTCTGAATTTAAAACTAAAAATAGTTTTAAAAAGCAGGCCCCATCTTTCCTTCCTACCTTCCTAAGTGATGACGGAGTACTGCATCTGGACAGTCAGAAACCTGTGCGAGGCCGGCAGAGCAGGAGGTACTCCACGGCTGCGGCTTTGTTCCAAGCAATTCCATCATTATAACGGTTTCACATTATCATGGTTTTAGTCATCATTGGTAAAAAGTGATAAATAATGACAAAATAACTGCTAAGTTGATGAAATGGAAAATGATCAATATGTAAGGAAAAATAGGATCATAAAGGTGCCATAATGTGCCCTGAATCTTTAAAATTCTCCACTGGTACCACATGGTAATACAAGATATAATTGATTTTATCCCACTTTAAAAATAAGTAAATTGATTTTGTTCCTTAGAATACACTGAAGGAAAAAAATAACAACCAAGTAGTATTAGTTTTTACAAAGAGTTAAAATAGCTAACATACATAAATCCTTGATGAAACCAATGGCCCCTGACAGCATACTGGGAACTAAGGGAGAAAGCACAAACTTGGCAGGTCAAATAGACTAAGTTTTTAAGTCCTGTAGTTGTTTCAATTTTTTGAATCTCAATTTCTTTATAAAATTTATTTTAGAGGTTGTAGTAATATATACACATTCCCTCATTTTCTACTTCCTCTTTCATTATAAAAGTTAACTGCATAATGACATTATTTCTATCAGTGTCCTAATTCTCTATCACTATTTCTTATCAGTGTCATCAGTTATAAATGAATCTCAAAGAAGATCTCACTGAACACTGAAAATTTAAAGTGGACCTTCAAGCAATTGTTGGGAAGTTGAGAAAAAAAGGACATACTAGGCTGAGTGATAGTAAGAATCACAACAGCTTGAACTATTCCTTTATTACCAGTTTTTTTTCTTATTTTTTGGGGGGAGAAGGGTCTACAGGGTGTTTAGGGTCTCACTACTAAATCGGATTCATAGTGATCTGCCTGTTTACTGGGATTACAGGTGCGTGCCAACAGGCCCAGTCTCAATTGCGGTCTCAGTGTGCCCCAGGGGTGGGGGTGGCGCAGCAGGCCCGGGAGCTGAATCCCGGCCCCTGCATCTGCTTGCAGGTGCTTTAATCTGCTGAGCTATTCAGCTGGCCCTTGTTATTACCACTTTTAGAAAGCTTGCTCCTTGCTTGGCTTTCACAGCATCCTGTGCAGTGTGAATAAAGCCCTAACAAGTGTGTGCCATCTTTCTTGTCTTAGATGAAATAACTGAGGTACAAAGAGTTAAGCAATTTGTCCTGCTTTTATAAGGTGGCATCCACAAGATTCAAATCCAGGTGTATCTTTTTCTAAACTCTTGGAAGTGGTATCAGGTCTATCTTCCAGATATACACAGGGTGATTGGAAAATACAGTGAATATTGAAATGTTAAAAACCGTATTGCCAAGACATATTGCCAGGAATCCCCTACACGTACCACTCTTTTAAACACACTTACCCCATCATTCTTGCCACTTTCTGAAGCAGTTCTGGAAGTCCTCTTTCGTGATTGTCTTTAGGAGATATGCTCAAAAATATGGTGAGCGCTGATGCTGATTGGCAGGCAATAAAGACAGGATCCTAAAAATGGTGCATGTGCTCTCCCATCTACCTTACTCATGGGATCAAATGCTGTGTGACTTGAGAGTCTTCTCTGAAGCCCAAATGGCCACAAAAGTTAAATGTTTTAACTGATTCAATACGTCAAGGCAGCTGTGGCAGTTCACCTAAGGACCTTCATGAACAAATACTTCCAAAATAGAAAGTGGCAATAACAATTCAAACCAAGAGGGGATATTTTGAGGGAGTTCAAGGACAATGTGTTTTTTTAATGTAATCTTTAAAATTGAAATAGTACACTTTTATCCCATGTCAGGGAACTGCAAGTAGCTCACTTCGGTTGGTACTCAGGGAACTTTAAAAAGATAAATGATTGGAATTGCCCAAGATTGTTTGAAGGGAGTTGAAGTTAGGAAGAGTCTGAGGAGAAGAAAAGCTTGTACTTAGAATACTAGATAGAAAGAAAAAGATGATTTAGGAATATCATAGGGGTTAAACCACAGGATTTGTATAGACCAGAGGAGAAAAAAGCAAAGGTTACTTGAAATTCGTTGGGCTGTAAAGAATGCCATGAGTGGGGAGCATGGGGTTGGGGTGAAATCAGTGTGGAGAGGGTGAGGAAGGGGGAAACCCTGCACTTCTCACCTGTCCTGAAAGGCACTGAGGGCACCTGGCCCAGAAGGGGAGGCTGTGAGAATCTCGATCCAAATGCCTGTTCTGTAGCTCCTACTCTGTACTGAGAGACATTACAGTTCTTTCATTGTTCTTCGTCGCATTTAATTTCACAACTTGCTGGAAGAAGTTGGGGCCAGCCTGGGCTACACAGGGAGTGCAAGACCAGCCCGAACTACAGGGCAATATTCTGTCTTATCACCCCAAATAAATAATTTTTTTAAAGTTAACCAAATGTAGATCTTTAAGAAGTCAGAGGTAGAGATGGAGAGTTCAGGGGAATACCTAGCATCATGTTTCAGGTGACTCCGGCTGTCAGGGATGGTGGTGCGGGTCCATGGAACTCGAGTGAGGACCACTATATTTGCCTAGCGGCCTTGGAGTGCAGAGAAAATGCTCAGGGTGATGGGAGTGCTTGTGCAAGGCGTGTATTCGTGAGTCAGTGAGGCTGTCAGACTGAGAGCCTGTGAACCAAGCCTGGAAATTGTCAGAAACCCAGAAATGTTCTACATCTGAAGACAGGTAACAGGACAGTTGTTCAATCAGATGTGATTGGTATTTGCTTTGGAAATGAATCCTTGGAGGACTTCAATTGAAAAATGTGGGTGAAATGGCACCTCATGAAGCATGGTAATCGGCGCCTCCACTTGCAGAGTCAGCCGTGGGAGAGGAATGTTGGGTGCTGGTGAGGCCGGTGCTTCTAAGCGGAGCTTTGAGGAAGGAAGGACACATTTTAAGAAACCATCATTCGTGGATTGGTAACAGGACTATACGTGACTGCCTTAAAAAATTAACCATGAAACCATGACTCTCACCAACTGCCTTCTCCCTTCAAGGGTAGAAACTACATTGAGGTCTACACCTAAGGAAGAACCAACAAAGACCTGTGTAGACATATCTGTGAAAAACAGCACAGCGAGGAAAGTTCTAGAAGTGGACCTGTTCATGGCTTAGCGAAGGAATACGTTCCTTTCCTTCTGGGGCCGAGTTTGTTGTTACTTGGTTTCTTCTGGATTTTCTTCTGCAGCAGTGTCCAGCACAGGAGATGCACGGCAGGCAGAGAGACTGTCCAGGGGCAGTGCACGGGCCTGACACATGGCTCTGGCCAGCTGCTGGATCTTGTCAGGCCTCTTTTCCTCCTCTGCACCATCAGGCTGCTAGTGGGGTGCTTGGGACAGACCAGTGACATGGTCACCCTGCATTGCAGTCCCCGGTGCTCCAAGCTTTGGCTCTGCTTTATAGTTGAAATCTGAAGACCGTGTCAGGTGGGGCTGCAGGGCCAAGAAAGCATCTCTTATTAGTGCCCTTGAAACAAGAAACACAGCAGATCAGGGTGCCCTACTCGACTTTCCTGCCCCTGCACAGTTTCAGAGCTGCTTATGTTTTTCATAAGCCTATGCAACTGGCCCTATGGAAGGCTACAAAAGGTTATGTCCATTATTTGGTTTACATAATCTCAAAATGTGGTGTTGTAATACAGAGTGTCACACCAAATGATTTCTCAGACGCACTGCAGTCGAGCATGGACCGTCTGCCTAATGCACTATAAACTAAAACCCAGGACTTTGGGTTCCCCAGTTATCCGGAAATAAGGCATGGGTGGTACAACATTCAGAGCAAACTACAGAAAGATTTCCGAGGCAACAAGGAGAGAAGGTTGCTAAGGCCGTGGGGTGGGGAGGAGGCAAAGAATGAAGTGGAATGGCTGTTTCCATAGAAGGCGTTCGAGAAAAATGCAAATGAAGGAAAGCAAGCATAGTGACCTTCCTGAGCCACTTGCCTCACCTATAAAATAGAATAAACAGACATTACTTTGCAGGGTTAAGATATGACTTAAGTCATGCAAATCCACATACATTTGAAGCGCACTTTTCATAAGCACAATGTGCCCTACTTCATGGGCAAGGTGTTTTCCAGATAAAACAGAATTGTTCTTTTTCTGCCATGTCATTTCTCTTTCTGACGTAGCCATTATGCTGTTATGCCTTTCCCCCTAGCAAGTTTCTTTTCTCTGCCTTTTACGCACCTTCAAGAACCATTTGCCTGGAAGCACCCCCGTCTCTTACCTTGCCAGACACATGACATGGTTGTTGAACTCAATTCTTGATGTATACAGTATTTATCTCAGTGAAAAAGTTGGTGCTTAACCCAGCACAGCCTCTTTGTTCATTCGTAGAAATAATCTTGTTATTTAAAAAGAGGACAAGTTTCCAAGCATTGCAAGCAACCCTCTCTCCGGATTTCACAGGAGCTACCACTGGTGTCTCTGGAGGCAGAAACCCAGAATTAACCAAAGCTTGTTGGATGATTCATCAGTAAACTGCAGGCAACGCACAGAGTTAAGCTTCAGAGAAAGGGGAACCGAGAGAAAGCGCTTAATCTCAGGCTTGCGCCTCCCTGAGCACCCGCGCCCCCATTAGAGCTGCCTTCGGACTACTTGGGCTCTTCAGGAGCCCTTGGAGGTTGTCAGCTTTGTCAAAATCAGTCTGGAATGTACAGAGGAACAGAAGGGACACTTCCCAGCCGTGCCGCCACCCGGGTTTATCCAGTTCTCTCCCCGGACTTCAGGATAAAGAAGCAAAGGTGGGACAGGACGCAGGCTCCTCTCCCCTTGGCAGTCTGCGTAGTCTGCTCTTGCTTTGTGCCCAGAAAAAAAAAAAAAAAGAAGCAAATAAACGCAGCCCTAAGCTCTGATTTTTCTCAGTTTCTCAGATCTTGTCCTTCAGATTTCCAAAAAGATGCTGCTTTCTACGGGAATGACTTGCTGGGCCGCACTTGGCGGGGTCTCCACCAGTGCTGTGCATCTGCTGTTAGAGCGCAAGAGATTCCCGTCGGGCAGCCTCTTGACACTGCCCTGAGCCTGTCCTAGAGGAGCCTGAAGAGGAGCAGATAGTGCAGGGTCATTTCAGCGGCTGCATGAGAAGCAAGGAAGTGAAGGCTCATCGAAGAAATAACGAACTAGGTGTTGTTTGGTAATGTGTCAAGACCTGTCATAATCTTATCTTTCATCTTATATGGGAAAGTGGGAGTTTCAAAGAATTCCAGTAATTTAAGTGACTGTATTCACCTAGTGTGTAGCCTTAGATACAGCGTATAAACAATTAAAAACCTAAGGCTTATTCGAACCAAATGGATTCATCTATCTTGCCCCTTTCTTAAGAGGTTCTTGTTTTACATAAGCCCCAAAAGTGTTTTGATGTAACTATCTTTAGCATAGGCATAGTTAATAAACAAATACTGTCCCCCCAATGGCCTTTTCTTGTATATCTTTTTCTTTGTAGGAAATGGCAATTGTAATGAAGTTTGTAGGACTCTCAGTAGTGTCAGTGGTAGTAAACTCTAACCAGTTACTCAGAATTTGTGGGCAATTCTAGAACCTCTATTAGCCTAATTTTAAAAATCTTCTGTGTTAAGACATAAAAAAATGCTATTCCCACATGAGAGTAATGATTATGTTATTTTTGAAAGCAATTGATTTTGCCTGTTATGACCTTATCAATTTCCAACTTGATGTGCTCAGTCCACCTGCTAAGCACTCTCTAGTAGGAACCTCTCGTACCTACTCCAGGCTAGAGTTTTAAAGCAGAAGGAGGTGACAGTCCAGCCAGTGGCCGTGACAACAGCGTGCAGAATGGAGCAGCTTGCGGGAGGAGCTCCTCGTTCAGCACGAGTCACCTGTGTGGGGAGCGCTCCCTAGAAAGCCTGAGAGGAGCCGTAAGCTCAGCACAGCTGCAGCACCGCTTGCTCAAGTGAGGACTCTTCAGCCTCCCTGTGATTGCTGGGAATCTGATGCACTAGCTCAGTAATGATTCCTATTTGGGCAGTTAACTGTTTTATCCAAGGGAAAAGGTAACTACAAAACGAGAATGCTCCTAAAATTATTAATACCAAGTGAGAAATCAATACAGGGGAAAACTGCACAAAACATCACACCATACAGAAGTGGTCCACGTCGCTGTGTTCTCTTTCCAATTAGATCCCATTTTACTTTAGTTTATGCCCTTTGCCACTTACGATTCATCACTTGTTGTGTGGCTGAGAAATGTCCATTGCCTTCTCCTGTCCAGTATTTCTGTTTTGTGATAGAGCATGTGGGTTTCCCAAGGGAGAGGTGTTCTCTACAAGTGGCTTTTTATTGTTACTGCGGAGTGTTTACTTAGTAAGCGCTTGCTCAGTAAACAAGACTGCTTTTATCATTGAAAATGTGGGCTGATTAGCTCAGTTGGTTAGAGCATGATACTGAGAACACTGGGAATCTTATAAATTAAATGAAAATAGACACGAAAATACCATGGCGCCAAAGCAAAACACCCTGTAAAAACCAAACTGTCGATTGAATATTCTCTTCTATGATGGCTGCATAAGATAGAAACCTCTTCTATTTTCTATAATTCATGAAAAGATTATATTAATGATTTCTTCCCAGAGCGACAGGATTTTATATCATTATAGACAGTTTCCTTGCCAGACAGTGAATGAGAAGCGTACATTGTATTAAATGACAAAGTAATGAATTGTACACAACTTAAAACAAAGAGATTGGCTGACTTTCAAAGAGGTAATTCTTGTGATGATACCTTTGTGAATTTAATTATAGAGTTAAGCCTATTAAATTATAATTATAGACATACTCTCCCTTCTTTAACTGTGAAATAGTTAGGTTATGTCACATAGCTGCAGTTGAAAAGATGTAAAGTTTTTATCATCGTTACTAAGGCATCCTATGGAAAATTCTCTGCTAA
This sequence comes from Tympanoctomys barrerae, assembly GCA_002564285.1. Taxonomy (NCBI): domain Eukaryota; kingdom Metazoa; phylum Chordata; class Mammalia; order Rodentia; family Octodontidae; genus Tympanoctomys; species Tympanoctomys barrerae. The sequence goes on along the minus strand of NDGN011488447.1, from coordinate 10,013 downwards.
CACAAAGCTTCAAGCTTCAACCCTAACACCAGGGGTTCCTTTCTAATTGGTTCTTTGGCTCTGATTTAGGCCCTCAAGTTTCTCTCGATCACTTGTGAGTATGGAATATTTGCATGGGTCTGTATCAGGGACAAAATTTTTCTGCAGGGGAAGACAAAAGAAAAAGTGGAAACTACGCTCCCTTCCTCCAGCCAAGTCCTGTTGCTGAGGAAATAGCATGCTGCAGTGTTGAAAAGTGAGCAAATTGACTTTCTCTTATAAGAATAAGCTTCTTTTACAAAGAGAAGCAACCTTGTTTTTCAAATGTGATGTCGTTGTTCAAAAAAATCTATCTCCTTGAGATTAATGATTAAAAAAATTTACAAAGAGCTCCCTTTGTGGGGTTAAACTACAGTTGAGGAGAAGCTCAGGGCATCCTCCAGCCTGAGCCTGCACCTGCCCTTCGTGGGGCTTTGGTTGCTCATGGAGTCACAGGAAGAAGCGAGGTAGCACACTGGCTGCTACTTGTAGGCCAATCCCTGCGCTGAGCTCGGCCTGGGCCCACAGTCGTGCTAGGAGACTGATGACTCCACTTGAGAGATTAAGGGCCCGAACTTAGGGGAGGTTCTAGAACATGCTCACATGGCTGCATACTATTTGCCCAACTTATGAAAAATGACAAAAATATTTTTTAACAGGGGAGGAGGTGTCAGTGCCTTTTAGCACTTTACCCTTTGCTTTTTCTTCACTAAGTATGCTAAGTGTTACAGTTAAAAACAAATGCATAATCTCTACCTCCTCTGTCACCATCATAGCTGCCAAGGGAAGGCAGTCTTTGGTGTCAGAACTGCTGCCTCTGCTGCATGGCAGAGGCAGAGGACTGTGATTTGTCCTCCAGGAACGCACGTTGCCTGTCACCAGAATTGTTGAAGGAATCTTGAGGTTAGGTTGCTTTTAAATTCTCTGGTATCCATGGAGCTCACCCTGTGCTTGATAAAATATCACCCAGCACCATTGTTAGATGTTAAAAGCTTATTCTTAATGGCTAGAGTGACAACACTTTGTGATGAAGGAGAACACTGAGGGAATTTATCTGTAAGGTTATTATTGGGTCTTGAAGTTATTGGAAATGAAAACAACAGATTCCAGTAGTCTGGGAATTGATTTAGCAATCAACAGTGCCAGCTGCTCTCTGTCAACAATTTCTCTGGTGGAATCTTGAAGTCAAGCAACCAGAAAAGATAGGAGACAGAAGGAGGCATTATTTACTCTCCACGCTTTGATAGTTTACGAAAATGTCAAGCCTCCTACTTTGCGAGACGTGAATTTGTTCTTCTCAGTTACTTTGATACATCTTGGAAATATAATACCTATGACTCCAGGAGTCATTATTTCTTTTGTTTCTTCATCTTCCATCACCATCCATATTCCCCATGATCAATAATTAGGTTCAACTTATTTTTCAGCTCTGTATGCTAGATCTTGGAGAAGCAGTGAGTGCTTCATGGATGCCCTGGACTGTCCCTTGTTGACCTGCAAGGCATCATGCACCAAATGAACCCACAGTCCAGAATTCCAGGTTGTAATTATTTGGTTTGTGAACTACAACCTTACAAAAAATTGATAGCTTCTCCATTGAGAATGATCAATATGTTAAATGAATAATAGCTGATTTTCCTTTATTCAATCAATAAATCAGCATGGAGGACAGGAAAGGACTAGGACCTGTAGGACTGTAAATGAAGTCCTAGGACTGTAAATGAAGCTGAGATTTTAGCTCAGAATTTTATTGTTTCATGTTTTCCCTTGAAATCCTGCATTTCTAAATCAAAGTGATCATGTCATTAGAATTTTTACGCACACATTTTAACATATAAAATATTTTCTATGGAAAAAAGTTTTCCTGCAACTGTTTCTATCATCCATTATCTCAGAAAATAGGCAAATAAAATAACCTTAACAATGGGGCCAGGGAGATGGCTCAATAGAATAAGCACTTGCCTAGCAAGTACAAAGGCCTGAGTTCAATCCCCAGTTTCACCAAAAAACAAAGAAACAAAAAACAATCTTCCAACATGGCATTTACATAATACAATAAAATATTTGTCAACAGTTAGCTTAGACATTTCAACATTAATATAAATTTCATACTATAATTTGCTTTTTCCCTGTCTTCTTTGTACTACTTATAAAACAAACAGAGGCACCAAAACACACATGCTTTACAAGCAGCACTGCCTGGGAATCTGCATACTTAGGGCCATGTTATCTCAACGGGCAAGCTGGCAAGTCTTCCAGCTTTGATTTTCAGTTCGCTTGGCGAATGTCCTGGCCTCTTCTGATAGGAAAAACACTTTCCTGGTTACATTTTAGGGGCAGAATTCTTTAGGTTGAAACACATTCCACTAAAGAATTCCCATAGTCTTGCTACCTGGGGAAGCTTCAAAGAGGCACGTTCCAAGGGTCTCATCATCAGTAGGTTGGTTAAAGAAATACCTCTTTCTTTTTGAACTTTTCCCTCCACCTCTCAAGTTGCTAGAACCACACGTCCAATCACACCCAGCTGTTATTGTTATTAACTGCACTGACCCACAGTCCATCTAATTTGCCTCATTAATGGCCTTTCCTTCCATCCTTATAATAAAAGAGAAACATAATCCTGTTTATCTGTATGTCATTTACCCCTCTCTCCAATCCTATATGCAAATGTGTTTTGCTGTGGGGTTGAAAAAGGAATTGCTTGAGATGCATAGAAAAAACTCCTCCAGAAACTTGAACACATAATAATTGTGAACGTTTCCCGAGCAGAAGTCCCTCTCAGCCCCAGCCGTGTGTACTCAGGCCTTTCAGTACCGCAGCTCTCCAGCCTGCAACTTCTGCCAGCGCAGTGTCCAGGCAGAGAGAGCGGCACTATGGGCAAGAGCAGGCAGGTGCTTCATTCAGGGGTGATGAGCCACTTCTGGCAACACCTGCAATGACTGTCATTTATTTTGACTCAGAAAAATATGTTGAAGTGAAGAAGTGACTTTAATCTCAAGTGAAGTGACTTTAATCTCAAGTTGGGTCTGGTCTCAATGTATGACCTTGTTTTACCCATTTATATTTCTAGAGAAAACTTTTTAACTGTCTAAAAACTTAAGGTATCATTAGAGCTGATTTGATGTCTGTTTCACAGCCTGAACTCTGCAAACATAATTTCATGCTACTATACATCTGAATATCAGGCGATCTGTCATAAACAAGGTACAAAATCAATTAAATAATGATATAATCTTAAATCAATCTTATTTCCTTTCTCAGCGGGCTGTACCATGGAAAATTATTTCTACTTCATAAATTGAAAATGAAGGACAAAAACACTAATATTACCTTTATCATTTTTAATCAAAGGAATGCATGAAATATGTATTTGGCTACTCTTCCTTGCTTTCCATCAAAGTGAATATGCAAATATATAATAACATATGAAAATATTAGAGAATATTTTTATCAAGATGCAAAGAAACTATCCTACTAGACTCATCTTGGCCTGGAGGAGGGTCTTTGATCTAAGAAGTTGAAGCTTTTGGTGTTTTAAACACCTTATAGTAGGGTCATGTAGCCAACTTATGTTAAATAATCCATTTGCTTAAAACTTTTCATAGAAGTATGAAAAACTCGTGAGCATTAGCTTCCTAGAAAATATAATAATGGAAAACCCCAATACAACAACCACTGATTCACCTTCAGCACCCTTCTGAACAGGAAAAAGTGACAGATAATGACTAGGCAATCAGTTGATTAACGAGTACCTGATGAATGGAAAGGTCTAGCACCCTTATCGTGGTATTGTTTTCATTTGCTCCCTGAAACTCAAGTCAGATCATGAGAGTTATCTTTCATTTATTTTCCTCACTTGCCACATCAAATTCGCTAAAATGCTCCACTAGGTCCACTTCAAAGTGCACTGTGAATCAATCCGTTTTGTTACTACTTGACTTTAATTGATCATCTATTCAAGCTCATTACCCGTATCCCTGAAAGGACACCTTGTAAGCCTCCCCTGATGCGTATTTCTGCTTGGCTTAGTTAGAGGCTATCCTTGGTCTCTGATCACGCCACATTCCTGGTTCAATAAGTTAGATTTTATGTGCATCACTCACAGCTATAGGTCACGGTCCTGGCTCTTGCAGGCACCTGAGGTGTGTTTGTCGTGGGAATGAGTGAAGAAATCCCTCGTCCAGCCCTACTACGTTGAGACACCTCCGCCTCTCCTGGGTTGCTTCAGTAGCCTTGTCCTGGCCCTCTGCCTCTGGTATCATATTTTTGCTGAAAACATTAATTTTTTTAGTTCACACTTAAGTCAGTGATCTTTTAAAACTCTACCTGTCATGGTAACACTTTTCAAAAACATGCTCTTGCCTTTAGCAAAGAATCTGGACTCACTGCAAAGCCGTAAAATGCTTTAGGTAAACTTCTCTTATGGTAAAAACTCTCTGGTCAGTCACTGCTGCGAGGCGGCCTTGCTCTTCCTTCACTGTTCCGCCTGGCACACTCTTCCACCAACCGTTCTGCACCTTCCACCCAATCTCAGTTGTTCTGCATTCGTGAGACCTAAAATATAATCTTGCTTGTTAATCACCAACATTGCTCTATGGTTGATGTAAGCCTGTGGATAGTAGGACGTTCCCTGCGCCGCTGCCTCCCAACAAGCTCATTTGTACCGTGATGTCCAAAGTCACTAAAAAAACCTCAGTGGAGCATGTATGATTAGCCTCATTTTACCTTGAAACAACTGAGTCCTAATTTATGCAACAGTAGCCTCTTCTTTCACCAGAAGAATAAGTCTCTTTGAGGCACTCCAATGGCGCATTCCAGGAATGACTGCACGTGCCCTTGGCCGCCCACCTTGCCCAGCTCAGCATCATCTTTCTCCAGGGTCTGGGTCTCACTGGGGCATGACTGGTGTACCACACACATCACTGCCCTGCAGCACAAACCTGTGTCTGCCACAGGATGACAGCTCAAGAAATGCACATGGAAAGGTTCCATGAGAAAATGGGCCTCTGCAGCAGATGCCTGCATTCTTAATCTCTAGGCCTAGGAAAATGGTTACATCCAGAACAGGATAGTGTCATATTCAGACTAAAATCATAAACTATAAAAATGGATCTCTAACACTAAAGCCAAATCTGATAGACAGAGCCTTTTGCCACTAACTGAAAGATATAATTATTAACTGTAAAAACCAGACATTGATCAAAACATTTCTGAGACTTGACTATTCTGGAGTAGAATTTGCACTAGTGCTTCACTACTCTCTTCCAATATTTTGCTCTTTGTTTCCCCATCAAATCCATCTCTCTCTCTAAGTCTTTCTCTTTTTGGATCTGTGTCTTTCTTCTCCTCCAGCTCATTCTTCCATCCAAGCCTTGTCTTTCACCCCGCAGCACACTTCTTGCATAAAAGCATGGGAACCAGAGGTTCTGTAGGGCTACAAGGCCTCTGGGTAGGGGGAGGGGACACACAGTGCTGCAGTGAAATTCAGCAACCTATGCAAATGCAGTTTAAGGGTTCCTACGCATGAAGCAAAGCCCTCTTGATCAGCCCCTTACAGCCTTCTCGGCTTCTCCATGTGCTTACCCAGGTGGAGAGATCTCTGTTTAATCCAACTTTCCTAATCCAGAATTATTCTATGGGTTGAATTTCAGTGTATTTTAAATGAATAAGGTGGTAGAGGGGAGTGGCTGGCACCCTACACTATGGTCTTATTGTCAAGACTAAGCGTCATAAGGGGGCTGGCCAGGAGATGGAGATAATCAGTGAGAAAACTGAAAATCTGAGGAACAGCTAATGGCATGGGACCCTAGCATCATTAAGTACACACCATTTTCAATTTGCTTACAAGTCATGAGTTCATTTAATTTTAGGATTTGGAAATTCTGAACTTTAAAAATCTTATTCCAGACAATTATTTTTCAATTAACAATATTCCCTAGGTATAAGTAATATTGCCTTAATAAACTTGACTGTGTTTTCTTACTAAATTCACATCTTTCCACTTTATTCAGTTATAGACTGTTATGGCTTGTGTCTAGTTGTCCCCCCAAAGCCTCACATGGGGTAGATTCTAGAGTTTGCGATTAATTCATGATCCAAGGCTGGGATTATGGTGTGAGGGTTACACCTGCCTTGGGGCAGATAATCTGCATCTAAATGTAAGGAGAGGACAAGGGCTGGATAGCTGCCACCCCTCCCTTTGCTCTTTGCTGTTTTCTGCCACCATGAACTGCTGCCCTCTGCCGTGTGTCATGCTGCCTTGGAGCCAGCTGAGTGTGGACTGAAAGCTCCACTGACTGTGAGCTAAATGAACCTTTCCTTCCTTCATTTTGCATGTTGCATATTTTGTCCCAGCAATGAGAAAAAAGTGACCAAGACATAGATTTACCTTCTATGAACTTGGGAGAACAAAGTAGGGTAAGATTTGTAAGGATTTCATGCCATGTGGTTTTTCAAGGCGGAAGTGGATTTTGACCCCATAGTCACTTGGTAGAGCACAGACACCTTCCTCATCCCAGGGCACTCACTGCTTGTGGGACAGTTGGTTTCCCAAAGTGTAGGAGTCATGGGGTACAACTCCCCCTGATACCAGGCAAAAGCAACAGAAACTACGAAGTAGCATCCCTATCCGATATAAGAAACAATACCCTCAACATTTGCCAGAGACAGGCGGGGAAGGCTGAAGTGGGCTAGAAATGGTTTTCAGTCCCAGGATGTATGTTGTGAAGGAACTACAGAGGCCAAGTCTTATGAAATCACTTCTTTCGTTTTGTACAATCTGAATTCAGCTCAGAGCATCCTATTTAACTTGAGACTGAATTATTTTCTTCATCATTTTAGCAAAGAAAATGTCAGTCGCTTAGATTATTAGAATGAAGGTATGCTGTCTGCTATCCCCTAGAGAATTTGAATAAACCAAACACAACCAAATTAACTTCTGTGAGAAAACACAGAATAATAAAATACTGGCAGCTTACAAACATGCCATTCAAGTATTATGGAAATAAGCTAACCAAAAATCACTCCAGAAACAACATTAAACCCAACTTACTACCTCTGAGTGTCACGGGATTTTCAGCAATAGCTTGCAAAGTGAAGGGCAACTTTAGAGTGGTAATGTAAATTTCAGCAACCTAAACCTTGCCTTCAGAAAGAAGCAATTCTCAGGAATTCCAAAAGAATATGTTCTTAATAAAATTATAAGCCTCTTTGTGAGTAAATGAATTCTGCCATGTTCAATTTTATCTTTGTTTTCGTTTTCTTACTTCAAAAGACAGTTTCAAATCCTCTTTTGCACTTAGGTGAGATTTGAATTGTAAACATATTTTAGGAAAAATAATTAATATTTTGAGTATCTACTGTGTTCAGGAGCCTCATCACTAAGCCTCATGGCACGGCTTAGAAAGTCTCCTCGTCTTGTGAAGGCCCTGACTGAAGCTTGGGGGCTTCATGAGATTTTCCAAATTTAAACGAAGGAAACAGGAAGTGAAGGAACCGAAAGTCATGCCCATCTGTCCCTCCAAGTCCTGTGACTCCTGCCTCTATGCTGGTTAACCTTGCTTTCGTAAGAAGATTGATGTGGAAGGATTTTCTATAGCACAATTCACTCAGTGGCGTTGTACCCAAGGTGTAATATCTTTGTCCACACAGAGAAGTGGGGACTCTCTGATGTTACCTGAAATTGAAAGGAGACCTTCGTAGGTCCGCCCTGACGCGCCGCACCATCTTTCAGCATGGCCTGCAGGACTTGCTTTGGTGCCATCTAATACGGCAAAAGCTTGTCCTCCGTGAATGATCCCCCCCAGCGCTGTCTCTCCCTGTCACTGGGGGGCAGGAGGCCACCTGGCTTCCCCTCTGTGTATCTCATGGTCCTCCCTCTCATTCTGAGGACCAGGATAACACTGGTTATCACTGTTTGGAATTCTGACACGATGGGACACTCTGTTGACTTTATGCTGAAGCAGCTCGGGTTTGCGTAGTTCTGTCCATTCCGGCGCCCAGCCTTTGGCTCACCGGAGCCTCTCCTCTGGGAATCCTTCTCCTTGTCCCACCCTTCTTTATTACGAAACTTCTTTTGGCTTTCTTTTTTTCGTTTGTTTATAGTACTGCGGGTTGAACTCAGAGCCTTTGCATAAAGCTACATCCTCATTCCCCCTCGTTTGTTAAATTTTGGTACCAGATTTCTTTAAATTGCTAACCCAAAATCCATGTGGAGCTCAAACTGGCAATCCTCTTGCCTCAGCCTTCCAGACTGCTGGGATTACAGACAAAGCCGAGACGACCTGCTCCGCTGGCTAGTTCACCTCCTCCAGGAATCCCTGCAGCGCCCACCGTGCGTGTTATTTCTCTCAGCACACTGCAGTATGACGATCTCTCTACGTGTCTGTCTCAGTCAGTACGTAGGCATCGCCCTGAAAGCAAAGCTGGGCTGAAAATAGAGGATATGAAATCATTCCAAATTCTTATTGTAATTTGGTCTTTCCAATTTTTTTGAGACATTTGTAAATCTATGACAAAAATTAAAGTGGAAAGGTTTGAATTTAGTCAGAAAACAGGCAAGTTTGTTAAAGCAACAGTATCATTTTTATGTTGTAGCAAATTTCCCAGAATGCATTAATGGTTTCCTGGGTTTTCAGGGCTGATATGTCAGTGCTGAGTAAAGCTCTGCTTATAATAAAATGATGACTTTATAATCCCTTCAAATAAATTTTAAAACATTTCACAGTGAAAATCTTTAATTCCCTAGGATCTCCTCTATATTTTTCAATGCATTTCAGAAGAGCTCATCAAGGGTATAGGAGATTATGGTTAGACATCTAATTTAAAAAGTATGTGAAACGGTAGGAATGAGCTCACGCTTAACAGGCACCAATACATCCGAAGACTTTTTAGAAAGCCTTAGTGTTTAGAAACAAGCGACTTGCATTCACGACCTCCTGTACTTAGAGGTCATCTGACTTGTTCTTTCTTAAGGGTAGAGGCTATGAAGAGCTCACACTGCAGAACTCAAGCCTTCTGCTCACTTGGGGACTTAGTGGGCGTGCATAACGTGTCCGGATCACCTTGGATCCTTCACCTGCTCCTGGCCCCGGCCCCTCCTCCTTGTCGCTTTCCCAGCTCTAGTCTGCCTTGGGAACAGCTCTTGACAAGGTAGAGTAACAGGTCCCACCAAGGAAGGACCTTTTTGGCCACAAAGAAGGCGGACACTTGGCAATGAAGCCGCCCTGCTCTGTGCCCTCCGCCCCAGCCTCAGACGCCCACGGATCCCCAAGGAAGACGTCCTAGGGCAGCCAGGGCCAGCAGGAGGGGAACAAGCGGGGGTCTGGGTGCAGTAGGGCATACCAGGATTCCTCGCATCCCAGCCTTCCTCCCTTTGCTGGGCTCAGGAGACAAAGACGTCCTCTGTGATGCTCCTGCCACATCTAAGGCTCTGTTCCCATGAGGAACAGCGCTCACAACATGAATTAGTGTTTTCCTCCATGGCCTGTGTGATACGCAGCACTACGCTTCGCTTGATGCATGCCTGAGTGCGCTTGGGACTCTCTGTGGGGATAGAAGCTACAAGCAAATTCTGCCGCAGCAGAGCCTAAGTGTCACTTGACGCGCAGGCTCGGCCGGGGAAGTGGTGTGCGTGACTGATCGCTCCACTTGCTAAACCATAATTTGGCTCAGAGAACCAATTTTGAAGAATTTCTCAAGAATTCTAAATAAGGCAATAATTTCCAATAAGTGGGCAGGTCTGCTGACATTTGATAATATCTAGTTGTCAGGAGATTTTAGAAGGAACACATGCCCACGTTGGTTCCCAGATTTAGAAGAAGAAAAAAAAAAAAAAAAACACAGTCAGCAGGAGTTAAGAATGAAAATTAACGATGAAACATTTTGCAAGGGTTTCATCCAAGATCGCATAATGGTTGGTGTGTACAGCGCATATCCTGAGTGGTATTGGTTAATTAAAGGTGTCACGTGGGATAAGAAGTGCTCAGAAATATTTT
>NDGN011488438.1:0-20877 GCA_002564285.1 Tympanoctomys barrerae | reverse complement strand
TTTCCCATCTCTTGGATTTGCAGTATGATTTATTGTTTGCAAAGGATAGGCAGAGCACCATTTCCCTGGATTTTTTGTTTCAAGAAATTTGAGATGGAAGGGGTTTTTTTGGGGGGGGTGTGGAATTGGGAATTGAACTCAGGCTGTTACACTTGCCAGGCAAGTGCTCATTCCACTGAGCCATCTCCCCAGCCCCTGAGATGGAGTTTTTTTAAAAAGTTTTTTCTGTTCTTTTAAAAGAAAAGAACAAAGACATGGGCTTTTGTTTTCAGGCCTTCACAGTGTCTCCTGGAGCAGTTTTGTTTAATTGTTCCATATATTCTAAATTTGAAAATCATTAACTCAGCAGGCTGTTAGCTATCGGAATCAAACTCTACATTCAATTTAAAAACTCTTGGAAAACTACCTAAGGCCTATCATATGTATTGTTGCTCTTATTTTGAGAAGTTTCCTTGTGGGCGTTAAGTACTTGTTTATCTTAATGAATCAAGTGAATCCCTTCTCAGCTTTGCAAATGATCCTGAGAGTACTTAACACATAGCAACACTGCAAAAGAAAATGTATTTATCCTAAGTTAAAAAGAAAAACAAAAAAACACCTGTAGTAGCACTGGAGGTGTAGCTCTGTGGTATAGTGCTTGTCTGGTATGCAGGAGGCCCTGGGCTCCATCCTCAGGGCCAAAAGTAAAACAAAATGAACAGGACTCAAAACAACAACCAAACTCTGTAGAAACTTTTGGTGAAGAAAAAAAAGGGAAAGAATTTACACATCTAAAGTGTTTGGAGCTTTTGCTTTGGCATATTAAAAATATTTATAGTGCAGATAGGGGAAAACCAATTGTAGTTTCTCAAGTTGAGAGCTGAGGTAGATGCTCCAACAGAGATTTGTTTTTTTCTCACCACCAAAGAGCAGAGAAACAAGGCACTGAGATGTGTGAAAAGCAGAGAAACAGGGCAGACAGCCTGTGCTTTGTTGACTTGACCTCCTTATCAGAGGTGTGACCCATCTGCTCCAGAGAACAGGATAAGGGATTGATCTACACAGGCATAACTTTTTAAAACAATCGTATTTTAATCTAATAAGGAAGATTCTACTCAAAGACATATATCCTTTGAGTTATATCATCTCTAAAAGATCTGTGTAAGAAAAGTGAACTACAAGTTGGAGCATGCCTTGCTGTTCTCACTAGAAATGCCCAGCAATTGCCTGCTGCCTGCCCTTAATCTGTTTTCAGAAACTTCAATTGGCTGCAACCAATTACAACAGTAACAACAAATTTCTCACTCTTGTAACGTGAAGGAAGAATTACTGCTAATCATACCTAAGGCCTTTGGTTATTCCATCTAAGTTGTCTTTGAGCTGGAAACCATGAGTGCAGAGGAAACCATGGCAACACATTGATTTATTTTTATACTCACTTACCTTTTTATTTTGTCATCTTTGAGGAAAGCTATTCCTTCTTGTCCGGTAAATTTGTTCATTTCTATTTAAAACATCATTTTTTTTTTTTTCTGGTAGACTTGCTTGATTCCTGTAGTAGTTAGATGTTCTGATCTATATTCCCAAAGTGTTTCCGTTTCTCTGATAAAAACTAAGAACAAATCTGTGGGGGCACTGGGTCCTGTTTTCTTCAGCTTTGTGTGACCGACCATGTCTATATTTCATCAACACTTAATTGTTTTTTTGACAAAAGCCATTTTTGTTGTTTTTACTCATCATAATAAAATAAAATTAAATTTAAAAACCACAATTTTTGTAAAACAAAGATAGATCTTTTTATGAATCAAGAGCTATTTTTGTGATGCTAGTAACCACATCTCAATCCATTTGCTTACAAATCTGGATATTAGTCTGATTTTCCTTAATTGGATATAGCTTTTGGGGAAACAGGGACATATTATGTCCCTGGAAAATATAAAAATGTATACAAAATTATGTCAGCTATTCCCATGCCTGATACAGTGATTTACCTTTCAGAATATCAAAAGTGACTAGGCAAAGTGATACAAAGGCAAATGAAAACCCAAGCTTCATTCTATTTTGTGATTAACTTTCAACTTCTGTCCTTATAGCAGATTGCAAAAGGTTTAACAGCATTATCTGGTTTGACTTTCTTCTTGCCATCTCTCTTTCCACACCCAGAGGGAACCATCAGAGGCTTCACCTCATGTTAATAATTATTTGATCTTTAACAGATACTTAAAGGGGTTTAATTACCAGATATCAACTTTCTTTTCACCAATATCCCCTACTTCCACCCTAGGATATATAATGTTTATTATATGTTATATATATTTAGGTTTTCTTTTGGATGATTCCTTTCCTTTTTTGTTCAGTTTTTCTTTCCTTTATTCTGTTCTGTTTCTCTTTTCTTTTTTCTTTCCTTTGCTTTCCTTTCCCTTTCCTTCTAGAAAATATTGCAGCATTTCTTAAAATTAATTAGGCAACCTAAGTTTTTACCAATAACATCCTGTGATGCTGTATTTTAAAATAGAATAGGTGCTGTGACAAGTCAAGACATTGGATTTTTGTTCTGTTTTGCCCTGATCAATGCTATTTTGAATTATTAATTTGAAACAATATTTGTTACCTAATGTATAAAAGAGCAACAATAATTGTCTGCCCCATTATAGAATTGGTATAAATTCTAATTTGTGTAAGATAGAAACACACTTTGGAAACCATACGCTATTGCCTCTGAAGTGAATTATTTTATGTTTTAAGTGCAATGCAGAAAAAGCATCAGTAATTATTATTTTGGCTAACGTGATGAACGCTACTCAGCTCTATACACAAGCTATAAAGGTTCCCCATGCTATGCAGTAGGGAAGTTGCTCCCAGTGCAGAGCAGGCAGAGGGAGTGCAGGGTGGCGATGTAGAACCAGGGCTCTTTACCACCACAAAGTTTAGCAGCTCTGATTACCCAGGAACTGCTTCCNCATAATACTGACATGACAAAGTTCTTCAGTGTGTTTGAATCTATTCTACTAATAGGAAGAGCTAGTTGCATTCATCACAATTCAGATATGTTCCATTTCCATTTGACTTTGCAGCAGGAAACCTTCCAAAAAATTCTTCTCATTAAGAAAGAAGCTAATTTGTTTCTATTAATGGCTCAAATCTTTATCTCATCATCTTGTTTTAATTTAGACTATTTTTTTCCAAATGGTAGTTGTAATTTCCTTTGTCCTAGATGTGTAGCAGGAAAAAGATTTTTTCCCTAAGACAGTTGCAATAAACACTAAAGTACAGCCCCATTATGGAAAGTGAGCTGTTTTTGCTTTTTTCACTGTCCAGATAGTGAAAAAGACCTCTCAGTCTAAACTAATTTCTTGGGGCTGGGAAGTTAGCTCAGTAGAATGGAAATTTACCTGGCAAGCACAAGGTCCTGAGTTCAATCTCCGGTATAGCAAAACAAAAACCAAAAACACTACTTTCCCACTAAACTAAGTTCTCATTTGTGTGGGATGGAGCTAATGTTTCACAATCATTTTATTAGCTTAAACAGGGGAAGAATTCTGTGTGCAAAACTGTTCATTATCCTGTTAATACTGTGCTCTGTTGGGAACTTTTCTATTTAAAAGTATAAGGATTTGAGAAGAACCTGGCACCAGGAGGCCTGTGGGAGGATTCTACCTGTCTTCCTCATTGTGGAAGACTCCCTCAAATTTCTTTCTGGGGGCACAGAGTGAAAATATTCTCTGCTTGTGCATATCCTGGATCTCTATGTAGGATGGACCCTTTCACAAGTAACATAGCCAATCATCAGATCTGTGACCTGTCACCATTTGCATTGTACAGTTGCATTAGATTCTTCTGTTATTTTAAAACTTGTCCCTTCTAGGTACAGATTTCTACTCTCTCCATTCCTTTTTAATAATGCATTTTAAAATTGTGCAACTCATTAAGTTATTTCTTGCAGTAAATGATGATAAAAATGATCCATAAAGATGCAATCTTACTATCAAATTTTTATTTCTTGATTTAGGCTCTGAGTTCCAGAAATATTTCCTTAAGTGTAAATAGTAAAATAACAGTGAAAGTGAGACACAGATAAAAATGAGTGCTGTAATTTGAGTCATACTTGTTCAGTTGGAAACAAAGACAACTTAAGTGGTAATTCAGCTAGAATCAAAGTTACACATTAGGAAACAACAAAAACAAGAAGTTGTTATTGCTGTTATTGTTGTTTTCTTTTTCAGTGCTGAGAATAAACTCTAGAGCCTCCCATAGGCTAGTCAGGCACTCTACCACTGAGTTATATCTACAGACTAAGGACTCATTTTAAAACATTTCCAGCTATAGAAGAGGTTTTCAAATGGTGAGAGTTTGACAGTATTTATCATATATTTGCAATTTTGTTTATTTAAATTTCCTATTTTAATTTTTCTTAGTGTAGTACATACAATTTTAAAAAATCTACATTTGGCACACACTGCATGAAGTCATGTTGAATAAATGTATAGATTAAAAATTAAGTTCTTCCCCATCCTTAGCCCAAATTCTAGTTACAAAAAACCCCAAAAACAAAAACCAAAAAAAACCACTTTTAGGGCTGGCCAGATAGCTCAGTGGACTAAAGCGCCTGCTTAGGCAGAGTGCAGCAGCCAGGTTTGATCCCTGGCATGCTAGGCTGGCCCTTGCCCCAGTCCTAGGGTGCATTGAGACAGGGATTGAGCCTGAGCATGGGGTGTGTGCCTGTAATCCCAGCACTTGAGAGGCTGAAAACAGGTGGATCACTCCAAGTCCAGTTTGTGTGGTTAGACCCTGTAGACCCTGTCCTAAATACAAATAAAAACCCAAAAAACAAAAAACACTTTTAACAGTTTTTGTTAAGATAAATGTCCCTATACTTTAAGTGGTATGTTTATGCCATTATTAATTGATTTACACATATTAAACCTTGATTTCCATCAATGGTAGATGAAAATGTGAGGGCCTATTTCTTTTCTACATTTTTCTCCTTTGATATCATCAGGGTTGCTGACATTTATATTTGGTTTTGTAATTAAATTTAAGTCTTGAGGGCTGGCCAGGTAGCTCAGCATATTAAAGTGCCTGCAAGCAGGCACAGGGCCTGGGGCATGCTGAGACTGTGATTCAGACTGGGCGTGGTGGTGCAGGTCTGTAATCCCAGCACTTGGGGGGCTGTAAACAGGAGAATCACTACGAGTCTGATCTAGTAGTGAGACCCTAACATCCTTTAGACCCTTCCCTAAAATACAGAAGAAAAAAAATTAAGTCTTGAGTGTTTATTCAATGACCTATCTCTAGAAGTTTAAAAAAGAATTAAATGTATCTATGTAAGTGTAACTACTTGTATCTTGCTTACTAGAAAGCAATATAGGATTGCATTTTATTCCACACAGGTGCAGTGCCCTGACTCCTGTCACTTGAAGTAAACACCTCACAGGATCTCTGTGAGTCCTCTTATGTTTCCTCTGCTCTTCAAGTTCATTCTGTAGCTTCTTCACAGTGCTTGAACATGCCTTTCCCATACAGTTTTATAGCGTTCTCAGCTATTCTTATCACTTCTCCTATTGTTGAGAGTAGAGACAGGGTTTCTGTTTGTCTTTATATTTAGCACCTTTTACTAATATAAGATAGTTTTGTAGTCCTTATATATTACTTGGAATCCATTCTGTCCCTTTTTCTTTTTAGGGCACGATGGCTTCTTATTTAAATTTGAAGCAGTTGTTTGCTAGAAGTTTTATATAACTGTCATGCTGAGAAACATTTTCTCTAAGCTCCTCAGAAAGGTTTATTATTTTTCATATTGTGTGACTTCCTTTCTCTTCCCCCACCTCAGTCTTCTCTTTAGAAAAGATCCATGGGAGACAATGATCTGCATTCTTTAATATCTAAAAATATGCTTTTGTTAATCTAAGCTTTCAAAATTTGGTTCTGCATAAAGTTCCAGGCTTAAATNATTTTCCCTCAGGATTTAAATGTCATTGCTCCATTTTCTTATGACATTGTTGCCTCTGACTATCCATCTTAGTCCTGTTGGAGCCTTGTTATCTGTTTTTATTTTTGTCATGGAAAATTTAGGGCCTTTTCTTTCCTTTATTATTTTGATATTTCCTGGTAATACATTGCTATGGCTTAATTCTAAAATGGACTCAAACGTTCATGTGCTTGGAGGGTGAGTAGGTTCTGGAGGTAGCATAGCTGGCTTGCTATCGGAGAGTCTGGTCAGAAGAGCAAGGTCCCAGGGGGTGTGACCTGAAAAGTCCTTTCTTGGGTCTTGCTTTTACCTCACTGCTTCCTGGCTGCTATGAGGTGAGCAGTTTTTCTCTACTAGGCCCTTCCCTGGGCCTTCTTGTGAAGCCTATGGACCAAGCCAAGAGCTAAGATAAACCTCTTCCTTTAAGTTGATGATTTTGGATATTTTGTGCCATTGGTGAGTAATGTGACTAAGACATACATATGGTGGTCTTTTCATTCTTGTGTTACTTCTCTTGAATCTCTAAAGACTATTTAAAAAGAACTTGTGCTTCTTTTTAGTCCATGAAAAAAAAATTTGCTTTTATCATAAAACTTACCTTCTTCAGTTTTGTTTTTTCCTCTCCATTTGGAATATTTGATGGTATAATTCCTGAATTAGGTTCTCTTACCTTTTATGTCTTTGTTTTGTAGTTCCATATTCTAGGATATTTCCTTGATTTTAATCTTTCAAACTTCTATTATATTTAGGTATAATATTCTAAAGTAATTGCTTCTAACGTTCTTTGATGTTTTTCAGATTTATATTTATAGTGTTCTGTTCGTGTTTAGTGAGTGGACCATATTCTGCCCTTTTTTTGGGGGGGTACTGAGGATAGAACTCAGGATCTTATACTTGGCAGGCAGGCACTTATGTCACTGAGCTATCTCCCCAGCCTTACATATTCTATTGTTAAACAGCTTTATTGAAGTACATTGCTTAGCAAAATTTCCTGTTATTGCTGGTACAAAATACCCAACACTTGCAATTTAATGAAAAAGAAGTACAATTTGGTTCACAATTTCAGAGGTTCAGTCCATGGTTGGCTGGTTCCAAGGCAAGAATATGATGGCAGAAAGGTGAAGCAGAGCAGTGGATATAAGCGCTGTGCAGCCAGGAAGCAGAATAGCACTTGGAAGGTTTACTCCTCAAAGCCCTCCTCCCCAAGTGGTCCAGCTCCAGCTGGGTGCCACCTGAGAACACTCAGGTAAGAACATGAAGTGGATTAATCCCATCCTGGAGTCTCTCAATCCAGTCAAATTGACAAACAAACTTAACTATCACTTGTACTTTCTATACTTTAGAATTCACCCAATTTAAGTGTAATACTTTTTTATTAAAAATTATCAATTTGTGGGCTGTAGAGATAGCTCAGTGGTCTAAACACCTGCCTAGGCAAGTGCAAGGACCTGAGTTCAATCCCCAGCACTGCATACCATGCTGACCCCACCTCAGGTGCACCAAGCTGGCCACTGAAACCTGGAGTGGTGGTGCACACCTGTAATCCCCGCACTGGGGAGGCTGAGACAGGAGGATCACTGTGAGTCTGAGCCATAGTGAGACCCTGAACCAAATACATAAAATTTAAAAAATTATCAATTTGCTATATTTTAGTGTATTTACTGTATTTATAGGTCTTTTTTGATGATATTGTCCAGTTTCGTGATTTCTGGTGATAGGGTTAGCTGTGCTACTTACTCAGCCATTTCTTAAGTTTTACCTATCAATATTTTATTTCATTTTACTAAGGATTACAATTTCTGAAAACATTCTTCCCTACTCCAGGCTATAGTTACCCATGAGTTTAGATACTAGGGACAATTGGTGGCAAACCTTATCTCGGCTCACCAAAACCCAATCCTTCTTTCCTTCTTGAGGACAGGAGACTGGTTCCACTTACCCTACAGCTCAAGGGGGCTACATACCTTGTTCTACCCAATGATCAGTGAGAAGAACTGTGGCATCGCTTATGATAATGGTACCAACAAGCTTGTGAGATTCTCTAGGTCTCTCTCTTGCTGAAATGGTGGAAATAGAGAATGAAAGCAGCGTGGATGGCAGATTTACTGCATGAAGAAAGCTGACCCAGAGTCACCCAAGCCAACAGTGGACTTTCATGTGTGAAAAACATTGGGAAAGGCACAGAGGAAATACTGCTGTTTGTTTCAGCTGCAGAGCGCAGATGATTTTCATTATTACAATGGCAGAAGCCTATGAGTGCTTTTCATATTTCAGGCCTTAAATTTAGAGAGCTGGGGGCTGAAGAAATAGCTCAGTGGTCTAAGCACCTGTCTGGCAAGTGTAAGGACCCAGGTTCCATCCCCAGTACTGCATGCCACGCCAGCCCCCTCCGCACTGCACTGAAACCGGGTATGGTGTCACACATCTGTGATCCCAGTGCTGGGGAGGCTGAGACAGGAGGATCACTATGAGTCCAAACTGTGTAATGAGACCCTCTACCAAATAAAAAAATAAATCTAAAAACAATATTTTTTTTAGCGTTGGAGGAGTTATATTAGACAGGATCACCCAGTTAGTTACATACTTTAGGCTAAAGTCCTACTTCTAGGTTTCTTCCTCCTGTCTTGCTCTATCAATATTTCAAAAGAGTAGAGACTAAGTAAGTGTGTAGAACAATATCTAATCTATAGTAGGTAATATAATAAATGATAACTTATGCTTTCATTCTGATTTTTTTTTTTTTTTGGTGGAACTGGGTATTGAACTCAGGCCCTTGCACTTGCCAGGCAAGCATTTATTCTACTGAACCATCTGATTTTTTTAAGGTTCTATTGCTTTGTACTTCTGCCTGCACCAAGGATGTTGATTAATGCTTTTTAACTCTAAACCCATATAGACTAAGAATTGATAATGTGCCTCAACTTAAAAATAATTACATTTTTACAGTGATATTCCTGGCATGGAATCTATACCTGACTCTACTTGCACCCATGTAATACAAGACTCACTCATTTTTAAAACAAGGACAGAAAAATTCATGCATGATTTTGTTTCTTTTTTTCCATCAAGAAACTGAGAATTTATAAAAGCAGAAGCCATGCTTCTGGGAATTATTTTTTCAGCTGTTCTTGATCTTGATTCCTCTATTCATGCACTTTTTCTTTCTTTCTTCTTCTTTTTTAAAAAATATATTTGGTACAGAGTCTCACTATGCAGCTTGGACTCCTAGTGATCCTCCTGTTTTCAGCCTCCTCAGTGCTGGAATTACAGATGTGCGCCACCACGCCTGGTCATTGCACCCAGGGGCAGAGCCAGCACTGCATGCAGTCCTGGGGATCAAACCACGGCCCCTGGATTGCCTAAGCAGGCACTTAGCCTACTGAGCTATCTTGCCAGCCTTCCTCCTCTTTTTCAAAAAATAAAATACCAATTTCTTTTTTTTAAGATTAAATTTAAATTTGTTGGTACACTTTAGATATGCATAATGAACACACTCATCATAAGGAATTTTTACTTGTACATGATATGTCTTAGTTTCTCTTTTTCTCTTTTCCTTCCCCTCTCTTCAGCCCCTCTTTTCCTTCTTCCTTGGTCACACAGCTTTGTTTCCATTTTATCATTTTTTTCTTTTCCTCCCTCATTCTCTTTTCCCTTTCAGCAATTCTTATTACACAATTTCTAGTACCCATTTGGGTTCTTATTTACACTTTCAGTTTCTCACATCAGAGAGACAATGTGATACTTATATATATGCGTCCTATTCATTCATGTAAGAGTATGGTCTTAGATCCTTGCATTTAGCTATAAATGTCTCAAATGTGTCCTTTATGGCAGAGTAGTATTTCATTGTATAAAAAACCCCACATGTTTTTATCTATTCATCAGTTTATGGGTATTTGGGCTGTTTCCAAGAGTTACTTGTTACAAACTGAGCTGCTGTAGACATAGGTGTGCATATATTGCTGTGATATCATGCTTTTAATTCTTTTGGGATGATATCAAGAAGAGGAATGGCTGGGTCAAGTAGTACCTTTAATCTTAGTTTTTGAGGACTCTTCACACTGCTTTCCACAGTGTTTGTCCCAGACTGCACTCCTACCAACAGTGGAGAAGGGTTCCTTTTTCTCCCAGCCAGAATTTGTTATTGGTTGATTTGTTGATAATAGCCATTCTTTCTAGAGTAAGATGGAGTCTCAGTGTTGTTTTAATTTGCATCCCTCAAATGTTGAACTTTATTAAGTATTTTTTTTTGTCATTGTACTTTTTTATCTGAGGAGTGTCTATTCATTTCAGATGCCCATTTTTGGATTAAGTCTTTAAATTTCTATTCTATTTCATTTCGATTTCAGTTTAGTGCATGGTTATATACGTGGATCTAGTTTTAGTTTTTGTCATATGGAATGCCAGTTCTTCTAACACCATTTACTAAAGAGGTTATCTTCCTTCTAGTAAACATGTCCTTTATGCTGTTTCCTTTACCTTTTGAAAGGAGTACCTTCTCTTGGTTATAAATTCCTTGCTGCAGATCTAAGATAACTTTGGCTTTGGCTTAATTTAAGGACATCAGAATGCATTTGAATGGCTACTGGAAACATGTAGTATCATCAGTTAAGTCATGTACAGCTATGTTCTTTTGATTTTTATCCCAGTTGTGTTATTTACACTGGAGTAGTATAAGTATTTAGCATATATTTGAATTGCAAAATATTGTTTTCAGTACCTTAAATTATGGGCGCATACTTCAAATGAAAATTATTTTGTATGCAGAGGGTTCCCTGTCATATATTTGGTTAGTCATACAGTAGGCAATGGCATTAAAAACCTCTGGAAGTTGACATCAGTCTTATAACTTTCAAAGCTAGGAGAAGTCACATGACCAATTCAAGCATGGGGAAGGGCTTTAAATTCATCCTGAGTACCTAGATGTGAAAAGCACTGGCTGATAACAAAAAGGAAATACGTCTTCCAGATAAAGACTTAGATTAAATTTAACCAAATAGAAAATGCAGAAAAATCCTAACGTTTTTCAATATATTTCAAAAGGATACTTTTCATTTTTCTAAATGATGAAAAATAATGATTATAGGTATAGATGATAAAAATCATCTTGCCACTCTATTACAGGTGGTATCTGTTAATGGCTCAAAGCAGTTTGTACAATACTTTGACTAAATAAAATGGAAAGCGAGGAAAAATTTATTATATGCTTCGCATATTACCCATTGTCAATTGGCTATTGAATTAATGATATGGCTTAAGATCTAAAGTTTTCAAAATCTGAGAAATGTGATACAGAAGGAACAGAGCAAAACATTCAACATAGTTATTTCTGGATTATGAAATTATGATTACTTAGGATTTTTTCTACTTTTCTCTCTTTCCTAATTTTCCATATGAATTTTTTTTCTTTTGCAAAATATGTTCAAATGATTAAATGCTGTCTCTATACCACTTGCAGGAAATTCCCAACTGACCTTAATGTGGTTAATACTTCTGTCTTTTCCAGGCCTAATCTGTATGTCTAGATTATGTTTGTTGGTTCATAACTTATTAACTTCTCATCTTAGGTCAGTTTCTTTGTCTCTCCGTAATATTCATGAATATTCCAGTTGCCTAATATTTACATTAAACTTCAAACTACCCCAAAATATTTTTTCTGTTTTAACCAAACTACTTTTTAATTTCTTTAAATCACACCTCAAATTTCTAAGTTCTTCAGCAAGACTTCTCCCGTAGTGCCATCTTTTCTCTAACTAACCTTTCTCCTTTGTTTCATGGAGCACTGCATCTATTCACCGCACCCAGAGGTGTGGCAGCACAGTCCACAAACAATGGACAGGCTCAGTTCTCATTATCTGGTGCAGGGAGTTTTGAATTTCTTTTAATTGGTTTTGGTGCGCCGGGTCATCTGTGACATGTATGCTTTGGAGTCACTGAACTGATTAACCTTAATCAAGGTAGCCTCCACTTTTTATAGGAAATGCTAATCACAAGTGAATGTACAAGGAAATCTCATGAAGATGTTCTTAAAATGCAGATTCTGGCTGGTCGAACTGAAGCCTGAGACTTCATATTTTTAATAATTTTCTGAGTTTTGCTGATGATACTGGTTTACATACCACTGTTTGTAAGGACATTGATCATGAAAAAAAATGAGTCGGTGAAAATAGCTTGTTAAAGTGTTCAACAGTTTGCAAGGGGATTTTAAAAAATTCAATGCAAATATTATTGAATGGTATCTCATTTAATCATTGGATAATTTAAAAAATATTGACTAAGGTCCTATTGTGACATACAATGTGATGCTTCACAGTAGATCTTAAAATCTAAAGCTTCCATTTGGGAAGCTTCATAATAGTTAGGTAAAAAAATCTAAAACCTCTTAGAAAGCATGTCAGTAATGGTCTTGAGTTCCATTCCTGGTATCAAAGAAGAAGAAAAAAATTGTGATCTCAGAATCAAATTATGATGGTATGCATAGATTTGCCTTCTATTATTTATTGTTACTCAATTGAGCCTTAGACCAAAGAGCTCTTATTATTGGCTTTCAGTGAGTTGAAACATATGATAAGAGATAGATGATGTTTATCTAGTCACAGAAGTATGGTAGGACAAAGGGCACAGAGCTCAGTGCTGTTGCTGACATACTGTAGTGCCATTTTTTAGGCTTTCCACCTAGAAACTCCCCTCCCCATGTTTTAATTCAATTTGCTGAGAAATAAAAGTTCCTCTGTTGTTAATCTATTTTGTAGGTTACTGTCTAGAGTATGGTCAGACTCATGTTGGATCAGATATTTACTCTAATAGTCAATCAGCCATAATCAGATCTGCCCACTGAATGGAGCCATGAGTGTAAGGAGAGAAAAGAGGAGAGGGCACAAAAATATTTCTAAAATTTCAAAATTTTGATTTTCACAAAGATGATTTGCTACAACCTTTAAAAAAATCTAGTCATAGAGAAAAACACACAGAATTCTCAAGGTTTTATTTGTTATTAGCTTTTATACAAAAAAATGGTGTCACAAAGTATTCTATTTTTCAAGTAATTATATATAACTCTGGGAACTAAGTAAATGGTTGCCTACAGACTTCAGGAATTCCAAGTTCTTATTATCAGTGTTGTCAGAGAAGTTTAATTCAAATATAGAAAGGAAACCACACAGCTATGCAATGGAATAAATATATCTAATCAGAAATTTCCCAGGCACATAAAGTTGTTCAAAGGAGAAGGTAGAGTATGGAAAATCTTGTCCTTTATGAAAATGTTTTTCTAATCTAATTTTAGCATACACCAACAACAGAGTAAAGATCAGCTTAAACATCCTCCTCTTTATAAGAGACTTCCACAAAAACATAATCTAAACATTTTAGCAAGTAATTAATGTAAGATTAAATTCAATTCAGAAGTCCTTGTAATTTAGGAACTACTAAATATATTTTTTAAAAGATAGTTCCTAATAATGTATTTAGTACAGGGTCTACAAGGTCTCACTACACAGGTCTGACTCATACTGCTCCTCCTGTTTTCAACCTCCCAAGAGCTGGGATTACAGGTGTGCGCCACCACTCCCAGTCTCAATCTCTGTCTCAGTGTGCCCCAGGGGCAGGGCTGGTACTGCATGCCAGAGTTCAAACCCAGTCTCTGCATCTGCCTAAGCAGGCACCTTAATCCTCTGAGCTATCTGGTCTGCACTGGGATTATTTTCTACTTCTTAGCCAAGTACACTATTTAAGAGAGCTTGAAGTAAAGAACCTGGTAAGAATAACAAGAAGGAGAATAGAGAATGCGAGTGGTTTGTAGACAGAGTCATGGGGTAGTTGAATCTCAGTTCTGGTTGAGCTCTTCTGTCAGGATTTACTCTATACATCTTAGCCAAATGGTTGTGCAACTTTTCTTGAGGATCTTCCAGCTGTAGAATATGGGTTAGAAAGCAGAAGGTCTAAGATCATGGAGACAAGTTAGGAATTGAAGTTGACTATGGTAGCAGAAGAGATGCAAGCTAAGGCAAAGTCGGGCAATGAAAATGCAAAGGAAGGAAGAAAAAGTAAAAGTGGAAGACATTTAAAAGTGAGAAGTAATAGAATTTGGCAACTGACTGCAGCTAGTTCCCAGAGATGATAGAGATAAGGATGGTTCAAAATTGGCAGTGTGAATCCTGGGATACAGAAATAGCATTGCCATGGCTGTTTATAGTAGGAGAAATAATGAGGTATTTTAGAAACATGCTGAGTTGGAACAGATAAGGGATTCATGTGATAGTGTCCATCAGTTATTTTTCTATTTTCAGCTCATAATTGTCAGTGCTCTTCTGCAATCACAGGCATGACTAACAGAAGCCTTGTTTTTAGAAATGGAGCACATTACAGTGGCTACTTGTAGGATGATACTGTAAAACAGCAGAAAAGTGCCAACAATACCATTAACAATAGACAAATCAAAAACAATATTTTCACATGCTTTTACTTTCTAGCAAAATGTCTAATCAGAATTGATTTGCTATCCACCCACTAATAGTAAACACACAGAAGCAGAAATCTATTTGACGATGAATTAACAGAGTCATGTATACAGGTAAGAAAAGACAATGAGGACACAGGAAATAAGTGCTTTGTTATGCCTTTAGAGCTTGCCAACATCAATTCTTTATATAAAAGTAATGTGAAACCTTAAAATAAAATTTTCTTGACAGCTTGAGTTGTATATTAATTCTCAGTTATGTAAACTACTAATAAATAATCAATAGCTTTCATATCAGAATGAATTATATTTTATAAATGAAGTTAATGTCTATCTCTCTAAGCTTCTCAAGTCTGTGGCAAGGTGAGGATCATTATATCCCGTAAGAACTTTAGAGCTCAGAAGAGCTACTAATACGTCCCAAGTGGACTTACTAATGAAAGTGGGATCATCAATTCAGTGATTCTCATTTCTGAGTTTGATAAACTTTATGTCTTTTTTAATGTATTCGGTATAGGGTCTCAATATGCAGCTCCAGCTCATAGTGATTCTTCTGTATAAGCCTCCCAGCACTGGGGTTACAGGCATGTGCCACCATGCCCTGTCTTGGTGGCCAACTGGACAAGGCCCACACTGCATGTGGTACTAAGGATGAAACCCGGATCCTTGCACTTGCCTAGGCAGGTGCTTGAACCGATGAGCTATCTCCACAACCCTATTATAAGCCTTTGAATAGAAAAAATTGTTAATATGCATTTACAGGTGATAATGAGTTAACTTTCTAATTTCTTTGAGCCATTCAGTCTGTTTGAATGTCATACGTGTTTGAGTCACAGTTTTGATGTTATACCAGTCAAGGTCCCCTAAGGAAAACAGAAATGGCACCAGTCATTTTAGAAAGTAGTTTAATGTACAGAATTAATTAAACAGGGGTTAGAAAGTGGCAAAGGTAATGCAGAAGTAGTAACTTCAGGAAGCATCTACCATCCTGCTCTAGGAAAAATAAAAGGCCTTTGACCTGGCATGCATGGGAATAGTAACTCATTGAGGAGATTTTTGTCATGCCCTGACTGGCTCTGTTAAAAGATATTTGCAGAGAATGATTTATTTTCTTGTTCCTGGTACTTTAATTTAATTCATTTTATCAAATGCCACTAAAAGTCAAGCTTCATTTTTGCAGAAGTTTGAGTGACTAAAAGCTAGCTGCTTAGAATTCAATCAGATAAATCTGAGATATACGTTGAATGGATCATCAAGAATGAACCACCCAGTACAGACAATAAGATAACTGAGTATGGATATTTAAAAAATAATAATAGAATCTATTAAAAGCCAGTGTTCAGTTTATGACTGTAGTGCATTAGAAATTCTAAACACCAAAGGTGATAAAACACTTTTTCCTCAGGATTAAACCATGGATACCTTCCATGTTGCATTCCTTGTGGGCGCCACTGCAGCAAGCTTCAATAGCTTCTAGGGGATGCAGCTAAGATCAAGTTGCTTTAGAAGTCATGCTTTATCTCACAATTCTTTGGATCCTTCAGTTAATACAAAAAATGAAGAATGGTTGTACCTTAAATTTCTGTCATTCCCACAAGTAGACTAGTGGTTACATTCAGTACTACTGCAGTTACATTCAGGAGAAAGTTCAGCATGTGGATTGAAACTTTCAGTTGCCTAAATTCTTTCTCCATTTTCTTCTAATTGCGACTGTCCCTTGTGCAGAAGTGAAGCTCCTGCCCACTCAGATTTTGGAAAAGGTAAAGCATTGACAGGCATCAAACCTTAGTGACCCTGGGAGATGACCCTTGCTATTGGATGCATGTTGTTGGTCATGTTCAACATGATCCTTCAGGGCCAGGCACTGCTTTTGTCTTACTTCTCTATCTCAGTGGTATTGATCTCTTCCACCTGTGGGAGTGGAGTCACTGCCTTGTTCTTGTGTCAGTATGGAATGTGGAGGGCAAGCATTTTTTTTTTTAAAGTAACAGATTATTTCACCCGTATTTCTCCATCTACATGCCCTTTAGGAAAATCTCACAACACTTGCTTCAAAAAAGATTAAACATGTATCAAACAAGAGAAAGACAGAAATGTCATTTCCTCGAGAGCCCTGTGCCCTTCTTACAATCCATTGCCAACGCTGAGAAAACTGCCTGCTTAAAAAATTCATCTGTGAAAACTAGCCCAGTAAAACTCACTCCAGGAAAGCTAAGGAATGTGGTCTCCAGCTAGGTGGCTATGGGCTCATCTTAAACTAAATTAATAGGGGAGAAAGGAAAAACAAATTTGGGGAAATAGTCTGCCATGAATAGTATGTATTCACAGATTTTTATAAACAAGGCTTCCCTCAGATAACAAGATTAGACAACCCACAGCTATCAGATTAAGTTTTAGTCTCAGGTTCTTGAGATTATAAAATTTACAAATTAGTGAATATATATATATATATGTATAATATATATATTCATATGGACATAATGAAATAATAATGTTCTGATAAAATCAGAATTCTGTGTTTGAATTTTATTTCAACACAGTGTTTCTTTTTCTTGCCAGATAAGAGGAATTCTTTTATTTTTTCAGGTGCGAGAATAGTAAAAGCTATTAAAATACTGAAATTTGCTTAACACTTGGGAGACCTACTTAGATAGCATGAATATTATTCATTTAAGCACTTAGGTTTCCTTGGAGATTTTTACCCCACAGTTGACAGAATCAAGAAAACATTTTTATATGGACTGACATAACATAACAAACCAGAGATAAGTCTTCCTATGTTAAGCCTCTTAGTTGACTGTAGAGTGATTGATAGAGCTACTGAGGGAAGCCACTGTCTGTGGTGATAGCCAGACTTTTCTTTATAATGTCAAAACACTAGCCAACAACTTGACCTCATATTGTGTAATTTATTATTGGTGCATAGCATCTTAACAACAGGCATGACATTGAGTACACAGCCAGGTACAAGCTTATCATAATTTTCTGTGGCTTTCATTCTTATTACACTGTTTTGACATCTCCCTGTTGTTCATCATATTATGGCTAGAAAAGCTGGTGTCTTAATTGTGTGCATATTTGTGGAACAATAAGGACCCAATTTCTTTCTAGTAAAAGAGATTGTTATGAAACAAAATTTTAAATGCTTTTTCTATTTGATATAGTACTATTTTTGTAAGCCAAGGATCATATTCTAAAAAATAAGTGGACTGTAAGCCTTACTACTTATTACCAGATATCTTATTAGTATTAGATATCCAGTTACCACCTCATATAAAAGAATGAGAATGCTAAAGCACAAATAGAAGAAATTTAACCTATATACTATGTAGCATAAGGAAATAAAATAATTTATTTAGTATAAATATCAGAAATTGATTTTTCTCATCAAAATGTGACTGATTCAAGGGAAAGATCAGCATAGAATTCTGAATTTATGACACTGTCACCTTTGGAAGCAATTTTAGAGGACATCAGTGAAATATTTTCCCAAGGCACACATTACTTCTTTTATCATCCCTGAAGGAGCGCCCTTCCTTCACCTTGACTGGAATACTTCTGGCGAGGCATATCCCACTCCACTCCATTCCATTAGAGGGGGTTTCAAGTGTCTCTTAAATGTCTTTCTTATTCTCATTGGCCTTCTCTGAGACAACAGAGCATACATCGATTCTCTTTCCTATGTGATTATCTTTTAAGTATTTCAAGAGTATTATTTTTCTCATGGGGATTTTCCAGGCAAAATATTTCCATTCAATTCAGTACTCTTTAATTGAAATGGTTTCTTGCCTCATTTGGATCCCGATAACATTCCTTTGAACACAGTTCTGTCTTTCAAAAAGGACAGATGGGTTTTGACCAGTCCAGAGTCTGGTAACACAATATGCTTATGAATTGGGCATCATGCATCTGTTGGTGAAAGGGAAACTATTGCTCTTATTTGAATGGCATGTGGAAGACTTCTGATCTCCAAACATGAGCTTTCAAAGGGTTGGAACTTGAATATACCAAAGATTTCTATTTCTTTGATATTAATGTGAGATTCCTTCCCCTTGGAGATAGGAAAATATGCGTTATTTGGTGTAAGGAATAATTTAAACCTTTTTCAACTGACAACTTTACTAAGAATTAGTTTACTACTGGATGAGAGAGAGAATGGAAGAAAGGCTGGGATCATATAGTTCATTAAATTAAAGGAATCATTAATACCATGCCCATAAAGACAGTGAAAGTGAATTGGAAATATTCTCAAAGAATAACTGTTATGAAATTTTCCTAATCTTTATGCAATGTGTTGTATTTGCTTGTCCTTAGTGTAAGGTTTGCACTTGTAAGTTACTTTGTATCACAAACATCTAAACTAAAAGCTGCCTAAGGATGCCAAGTTTGGAAAGAGAGAACAACACATATGCTTATTGGTTCTATATCTAGATTTGATCCTGGGCTTACCACTTATTATTTTTCTCACTGATCCTATGTATTCACTGTAAAAGTGGGGTTCTGGAGCACAGCATGTAGCTGAGTCTTGCTTTTTATCCCATCTGACAATCAATGCCATTTAATTGGAATTTTCAGTTTAACAATAATCCACAATCATTGGACCAGCTGATCAGAATGTTCAGATAAGAGCTGCTCAAAAGATAGATGTGTGATTTCTTTTTCTGGTATTCACATTAACAAAATAAAATTAACTTACTTATGTTTTGACTTAATCTCATACGCAAAATATTTAATATGCATTGTATAAAGTTAACTTGCTATTTTATCTTCTTTTTGTACTATGTCTTCAAAACCCAGTAACTTAGACCATCTATATAGCAGTGTTCACTAACTACATGTAGCTAATGGCTACCTTACTTGGATACCTTTTAATGACTATTATTTTGGTATTTTTTATGAGTCTACTTATCCCCACTATTGGCTTATCAGCTACACTGTTTACATTGTTGCTTTAGATTTATAATACACATCTTCAAATTACCACTGTCTGTCTTCAAATAATATTACACATGTTTGTGTGTAACAGTACTTCCTCCTCCCTTTGAGCTATTGCTTTCAAGCATACATCTATAATGGACTTCATAATATATTGTTATAATTTTTAAACATCTATTAAGGAGACTAGAAAATGAGAAAAAATCCAGATACTTGCTATTTTTAATTATCCTTAATTTTCGTATAATGTAAATTGCCATATGGTTTTAATTATTATTTCTTCATGAAAAAAATTCCTGTAATGTTTCTTGTAGTTCAGTCCTCTAATTTACTTCTATTTTGCTTTTTAATTTGATGCATTTTTGCTAGTGGCAGAGTTACAGTGTGATAGATTTTTTAAAAAAAATTAAACCCTTTGAAGACTTCATTGTACTGTTTTCTGGCTTGCTTTCTGGCTTGCTTTCTCTCTGCAGAGACATCTGCGGCTGTCCTTCTTATCTTTTCCCTCTAATTGTAATGTTTTCCTTGGCTGTTTCTAATGGATTTTCTCATAATTATGGGTTTTTAGCAGTTTGATTGTAGTGCCCCTTTGTGTATTTTTCTTTGTATTTAATTTTCTTGGTATTCATTGGTTTTATTGAATTTTGAAGTACAGAACATTCTCAAGTTTAGAGAATTTTCACATATTATGTCTCCAATTTTCTATCATCCAAAGAGAATTTACATTTATTTCTTTACTAAAAACTCATGCTGCAGCCATGGAATGGGCTTCTGAGGTGGCTAAAGCTTTGCTTTAAACTGTTGAGTAACATCATGCAAAATAAGGAATTGAAGATAAAAATGTGCTGTGTTAATTTCTTTGTGTTTAGAATTTAGGCCTTAATTTGTAACTTATTTATTTTTGCATCAACTTATTTTGAAATAACTTTATTAACTTATTTTTATTAAATTAACTTATTCCTAAATTTAACTTATTAACTTACTTATTTTAAAATTAATTTTCTCAATACACTTTTGACATACATAATGATCTCATTTTTCATAGCGAATATTTTCCTGGACAAACATACCTTAATTCTTTTTTTCCCATTTTCTTCCTTTTCCTTAGTCCTTATAAATGGGATCATAATATTTTAAATTTCAGTTTTCCATGAAAATATTAATAAGGAGTCATATTATACAATTTTGAGACTTTTTATACTATTGAGCTTATATTACTCTAGTGCCTTCATTCTGTGCTTTGAGTTCATTATATTCCTGGAAAAATTAGTTGGAAAATAAAAATGAATGCATTTTAGTCTCATTATATTCTTGGAAAAATTAGTTGGAAAATAAAAATAAATGCATTTTAGATTGAAACCCTTGAGGCATAAGAATTTTTTTTTTTTTTCACAGAACCAGGGATTGAACTCAGGCCCTTTTGCTTGCCAGGCAAGTGCTTATTCTACTCAGCCATCTTCACAGCCCAAGAATAATTTTGCGATCAAAGCCTATAAACATGTGTGTCTCAGAACCATGCTTATTCTTTAGAATATTT
>NDGN011488429.1:0-10138 GCA_002564285.1 Tympanoctomys barrerae | reverse complement strand
CTCCTCCTCCTCCTTCTCCTCCTCCTCCTTCTCCAACTCCTCCTTTTCCTCTTCCGCCTCATTTTTTGGCAGAACCAGGGATTGAACTCAGGTCCTTGTGCTTGCCAGGCAAGCACTTAGTAAATTTCTTAAATTATGTTCATCAGGCAACTAAAAGCCTGACTGATATATAAGTCAACAGTGTACAGTCAGATCTTGGGCCTCTTTTACAAAAACAAAATAATAGTGATAAATACAATCATAGATAACAGAATTGCATTTTATAATTTTATTAAAAATTTTAATGGAATTCATAAAATTTCTTAATTTTTTAGCTTGTTTCTTTATACTTAAAGTAAGAACACTATTGTTTGAAGACCTACTATGAGAATTGAGGTTTCTGTCTACTAAATATCATGGTCAGTGCCTGACACTTAGCAGGTACCTATGTATAGTTGGAGCTGGTTATTATTATTATTATTTATGGTAGTGGTAGTAGTGCTGCAAATTGAATCCAAGGCCTTCACAGTGAGCTACATCCCCAAACCTATTATTACTATTATTATTATTAAAATTTTGAGGCCTCTCACTAGATCATTATTGTTCAGCCTGGTCTTCCTGTCTCAGCCTCCCAGAGCGCCGGGATTACAGATATGTGCCTCCATACTTCTCCAGGACCCGTTATTCTATTTTTCTGTCTGATTTCCTGTTACTTTTCTGGAGGTAGCTGAACTTCTAACCCCTGTCTTTTGTTCTACTGTCCTTCAATTGTCTAAATCTTCTCAGCACATCC
This sequence comes from Tympanoctomys barrerae, assembly GCA_002564285.1. Taxonomy (NCBI): domain Eukaryota; kingdom Metazoa; phylum Chordata; class Mammalia; order Rodentia; family Octodontidae; genus Tympanoctomys; species Tympanoctomys barrerae. The sequence goes on along the minus strand of NDGN011488429.1, from coordinate 9,366 downwards.
CAGGAATCTGTTTTGCAGCCCAAACTTTTGTTTCCATCTGTTGAAAATCAAGCTGCAGGAGGTCTGGTGTGAGCATTTTGCCAATAGCGAGACTGCAGGTTTTCCACGCGCTCTCTTCCATCTCCTTTAGGTATGGCATGGTCAGTGACATCAGTGTCCTTTATTAATAGTATACTCTGTAACTCAGAAAGACTTGGGTCTGTTTTTAAATGTGGTCATGCATGAAAATAGAAAGGCAATGTGTTAAAATGAGACGACAGGATGTTAGAAAACTACTGAATGTCCTCCTCCTCCCTCCTCCCAGCCCTCCCCTTCCGGTCGCTCCCCCTCCTCCTCAGGGTCTCCCTGCACAGTCTAGGCTGGCCTTGAACCCACTGTGCGGCAGCGTTGCCCTCCGACTCGCAGTGGTCTCGCTGTCGCAGTCTCCCCAGCGCTCTGATTACAGGTGGGCACCTCCATACCCAGTTTGAAAGTTGCAATCATTAATCAGTCCGTTGCAAAAATCGTGTCAAGTGCGGAAAGAGCGAAAGCAGATGCCGTGGTGCACACTGTAACCCCGGTTATGAGGACGGCCGAGGCAGGGGGGCTGTACATTGGAGGTCAACCTCTGCAATTTAGGGACACTCTGTCCACAAATAAAACGGCTCTGATAGGATATTTTTTGCTCCACCCCTAGTTCACCCCCAAAGCCATTCTATTATTTTACTAGCGGTAGGTAAACTTTTTCCCACTTGTTTGTTGCTTAGTTTGAAAAGTCCTTGTTCTAATAAATCTTTATGGAACACCTAGTAGGCATCGGACGTTCTTCTGGACAAAAGCTGGACAGTGCTGCGACCCCGGCTGTGTAGCGCAGGACTTCGCGCCGTGCGCGCTTGCCCACCCCTCGCGGGGCCTCCGGCGTGGGGCTGAGACGACTCCGGCTGCCACACAGACTTTGCAGCTCGGCAGTAAAACACGAGTTCCGAAATAGAGGAAATCTGACCCGCGAAAGCTTCCACGAATTACGTCAGCGTTAACCGGTTGCTCCCGGGTTCTTTGTTTTCAACGAAGTCTTAAAAGTTTCCAACAGGACCAGGTGGGGTGGCAACGAGAGTAAGGAAGGTAGAGGTTCGCGGACGGATTTCGGGGCGTCCGTGTGGAAGTGGGGCGCGTGCGGAGGTCCCGCGGACAATGGGGGCGCTCACGCCCGGGCATTTCCGGCCCCCGTTTCTGTACCCGGGGTTTGAGTTGATTATTTTGGGGGAAACGATCCGTGCAAAAAACTTGGCGCCCGCGAGCGTGTGTGTGCATGTGTGCACTTGTGCACTTGTGTGTGTGTCTTTTTACGCGCGCTTGTGTGCACGTGTGTGCGCGCGTGTGCGCGCGCAGGGGGCGCGGCCCGCCTCCAGGATGACCGCCCCGACGCACGCTTGGTCGCCGCTCGCCCGCAGCGCGCAGGCCGGCTGCAGACCCCGGCGCCCCTCCGAGCCCCCGCCCGGACGCCCGGAGCCCGGCCGCCGGCTCCGCGCAGACAAAGGACGGACGTGCGCTCGGGAGCGGCGGGGCGGGCCCGGAGCGGCGCTCGCCCGCCACCCTCTGACCTCCGCCCCTCGCACCCGCAGGCGGCACCCGGCCCGAGTCCCCGCGCCCCCGGACGCCCCTCTTCCCGGCCCGCGGGCCCGAGCGCAGCACGGCGGCGGCATGGCGGTGTCCTGCGGGAGCTGGCTGGCCAACGAAGGCGCGAAGCACCTCTGCCTGGTAGGGTGGGCGCCCGGCTCCGTGCCCTGGCGAGCGCGCGGCGGGAGGCTGGAGGTGCACGTTCTGTCTCTGGCTCGAACTTTCCCAACTAACAAAGTTTATGCTGTTAAAACTCGGAGACAGTAGTGACAAGCTTCTCATTCCCTGCGCTTGGGAACCCGTCTCCGCCTGGACGGGAGAGCGGATGTGCAGAGTGGAGGCGGGGAAGCTTCTTGGGTGAAGACAGTTTTTTGTTAGCCCCTGAGACATTTTCCCCCTTTGCTCTTTTCCCCAGATTGGTTCTGTTTGCTTAGTGCTGCCACTAATTTGAAGTCTTTCTTTGTACTTCAGGGGATGCCCGCAGATCATCCTGTTTGGGAGATGTGCAGGGAGACCTGCCAGCCCCTCAAATGTTTATTCTTAGGTTGGAGAGTCTGGTGAGATAGGGCCAGGTTTTCCTCTGGGTGCTTTCCAGCTTTCTGCTTAATTGACAGTACTTCCCGCAATCGCTTATTGCTGTTGCATTAAAAGTACTATGTTCAGAAAATGTAGTGATGTTTATTTTTAATTCTTGTTCTCCCCGTGCCATTGGTTGCTTTAGCTCGTTTGGCTCTCCTTGAACGTCCTGCTGTTTTGGAAAACCTTCCTGCTGTACAACCAAGGGCCAGAGTACCACTACCTCCACCAGATGTTGGGCGTAAGTACAGCCGGGTGACTTGTTGGAAGGGCTTTAGCGCAGCAGACGTTTTCTCAGAGGTTGGTCAGTTCCAGTCATCAGAGAAACAACTCGGGGCGGGGAGATGGTTCAGTAAAATACGCGCTTCCCTGGCAAGCGCAAGGGCCTGAGTTCAATCCCAGGTTGGGGGGGGGGGATCTGCCGCACACTTTCCAAACTCCAGTTTCCAAAACTTGACGTGGCCAAGTTTTCTTGATTTATCATTCACTCCTGTCTAGGTAAGAAAGAGACTTTTAAGAATGAAAGATAACATCCGCTGAGGTGAAATGAGTGAACGGCCAGACCAGATTGTTAGTGCCTGAGGAAGGTCCCCAAGGGCCCCGCAGGCGAGGCTTCCACGGGAAGACCAGCCCCTGAGGGCGCTTAGTTTTCGCTTTTCAGGGCTCTCAGGTATTCAGAGGATTTCTACTCTGGTTTCTGTTACTGCGAGTTCTCACGTCTAACGGTTGTTCACTCTGGGAAGTTTTCAGTTGCCTGCCGCAGGCAGCAGCTGCCTGCGCTTCCAGTGTTTGGGGCTGATACGAGAATGGTGGTGTGCACAGCGTGGCCCTGATTTACTTCGTGTAGACATTTGTTTTCCTCTGTTCTGAGCTCATCTTTGTTTTTCTGTCATTTTCTATTTGACCTTTAACAAAAGGCAGCTTTGCTGACGACGTTTTACTTTGCGTTGGGGCTTGCATTTTCTAAAAATGAACCCACAAAATCCAAACTGTATGGCACAATCTTAGGGCCCCTGAGCAAGCAGGTTTGTCATTTATCGTGGAGGAGGAAAGCACAGTTTAAAGACGAGAGGGATTGCTTTGCTTGCCGCAGTTCAGTGGCTGTTCAGAATTACTTCCGGCTGATTGTATGGAACTAGCTCTCTCATACTTTTTGCATGTAGAGAACTTATTTACCTTTCAATTTGGTACCCCAGGTTGGGACTGGCTCCTGGTAAGCCTGCAGTAAGTTGCAGCTAAATTAATGTTTATTTTATTTTTTTTTACAAACAAGTGCCATATTTCATAACCTATGGGTCACATTTTTTTAATGCTTCATACCTGCACTTTAAGTTAATGAGATGAGACAAAGTAGTCTTGAAAACAAGCTCATTTTATTGGAAATAATGAATTGCAAACATTCTGTCATCCAGTAATCTCTGTTCAGCCATCCAGAAACTGGTGTGGAATCTGCACTTTTTTTTTTTTTTTTTTTGGTTCTATGGGTTGAACTCAAAGCCTTTGCACTAAGCTCCCCCACAGGACTGCTTTTCCTTGCTTTCTTTCTGAAATTTTGAGACAAAATCTGCTCCGTCTGTTCAGGCTTCAGGCTGGGCTGGAATCCTCCTGCCTCAGCCTTTCAGAGAGCTGGGATGACAGGGCTGGTCATCGCGGGGCCAGCGACCTGTGCTTTCTGGATGACACTGAGGCTAAAGCAGATCCCTCCTCTCTACTTGCATGTAAGTTAGTGCAGGAAAAGCAATAAGCAAACAGGATTCTCAAAGCCCAAGATTGTTTTCTCATAAACTTCTTAGGTGTGCAGCCCGTCACTGGTTTTCCTGGAAATGACCATTTGATGTGAATTAGTGAAGAGGATATTTTTTTCAGTGGGAGATTTGTTTGACTTCTTGTAAAACTTAATGAACAACTTGAAGAAGACCTTTGAGAATTACAGGAATTCTGAATCAGTAAACTTGGTTCTGAATCAGTAGATATTTGTGTTAATATAAAAATCTAAGAATTAGAATATTATTGCAATAACTTGGAAAGTTGTAGTCTAACTTTAGATTTTAGTTTGGTAGCACAATATAAATAAGCTAAAATAAAATCTATTTTTAAGAAGGCTAATTACTTGGAAATGAACAAATTAACCTTGTGTTCTTTTTTCTTTTTTTTTGCTCCGAATGCCTGCAGGGCAGGTTCGGCTGGCTGGAGTTGTGGGGATCGAACCCCAGCAACCTGAGGCTGCCGGCTTTGTGGAAGCAGCCACTTAAAGAGCTGAGCTGGGGCAGGCCCCAACCTTTGTGTTCTTGTGTGTTGTATAATTTCAATTTATTTTGGTTGCAATTCAGATGAAGGTGATGCCACATACACACATGCATATATGCACTCACGCACACGTGGCCTGACACATTTTAAGAATATTTTCTACTCGATTCCTTCCCACTTCAGTGGTTTTATTTAGGTGGTGTGACAGGTGGGGGAGGTCCAAGAACTGCGTGAATATTAATGAAGGGAATGCAGAAAGGGAGAGACGGAGGTTCCAGGGCAAGATGGCAACAGACAAACTGATGCCGACCGAGAGCACCACGTCACTCTTCAGGGTGACACGAGGCTCGTGCGGTGAGTCTGCCCCGCTGGTCAGGAGTCAGCACTGGGTGAGAGTCCTTTTGAAAAGGAATCATGTTCCTTCTTAACATCAGGTGGGAGGATGGAAGATGACCTTCCCATGCGTCACCCATTTGAGCTTTTTAGTCAGTAAGTCATCTAAATCATTTTAAAATGGACTTTTCAACCAATATATGCTTTTTAATAAAACCAAGGAACTCCTGTTTCTAATCCTCCAACTGTGGTGTGGTTTCATAGGACAAGATTTTTCAGGCACTGTTCACGCTGCAGAAAAAATCAGAGCGCAACAATGTGATAAAGTTAATTTTAAATTAAACATTGCTGGTTGCCATGTCTTACATCTCCCATAACTAGAAAATGTTAGTTTTGGGTTGTCCAGCACTGCATGGTAGATCTTATTGAACACTCAGTTTGACCACAACAGAAATATAGAAGTCCTGAAGAGAATATGAATATTCTGATATAGTAAGTTTCTTTTAGATTCACAGAAATTTTAGATTCACGAAAGTCATACTGCTGTTTCTGGAAATCAGTTTGTACCATTTAAAAACACAAATGGAAAAAATAAATCTATCTGTGTTCTGGATATTCTGATAATAGTGTTAAGTGTAAAGGTTGCTGCCGTGGATCTGGAAAGTGTACTGCGGTAGCAAAGTGGTCCTCACATCGTGGCTGGAAGGGGCCACAGAAGGTGTCTCTTCTGCAAGGACACATGACGCAGAGAAGCAGCAAATGTTTAGTGTTGACCCGACGTCTTTGCTGTGTACTGAAAACAATTAGCCGCTCCACTCTGCATGAACCTGTGCTGTGCCAGGCATTCTGTAGGTGTTGTGCTTGAGCTGAGAAGCAGTTGCCGTTTTGCATACCAAGACGTAGGCCAAGGGAGGGGTGTGACTTGCTGACATTATTGGGGTTTGCAGCGTCCAAAGGAGAGTGTCAAGATACACAGTCTTCCGGGATCTCTGCTTTTCTCTCTGAATGGACGCCTCTACACACTATTTCACTGGCTCATGTGCTCAACACACCGATTAGTATTCCTCCTTATCATTGCTGCCCAACAGAAATACAATGTAAGTCATGAAAGGAAAGGAGGCTGGAAACACTCACTCACAGATGCATTAAACCCAGTATGTCCAAAATATTATTATTTTGATGTAGAGTCATTATTTAAAAGTTAATATGATGATGATGATGATGATGATGATGATGATGATGATGATTTTGGTACCGGGAATTGAACTCAGGACTCTTGCTTGCCAGGCAGGTGCTGTGCCTCTGAGTTAGAGCGACTCTAGATTTGCAAAAGAATAAACGAGTTCTTGCCAAACCAACCCCTTCCTTTCTTCCAAGCCATCAGGCCGCGGCTTATGAGGGTGCAGGCTTCTTGGCTTGCACTCGAACGCTTTTCTCACACTCCGTAGTGCTGGGCAGTAGCTCCTGTCGGCCTCTGCCCGAGCTGAGCCTTGGAGAACTGGTTCACTTAGAAGTTAGTTCCTGTGTTCCTGATAAGATCTGCTTGATCGTGGTGGCGGGCCTCCGTCTTTCTCCTCCGCAGGAAGGACAGCGCACTGTGCCCCAGGGGTGCATATTCGGGCGGAAGAGAAGTGGTGAGGGTGGATAAGCGCCTTTGCGAAGCACCCGCGGCGCACAGCCTCCTTCCAGGAATCCCCTTCTTCCCTGGGATGGTGCCCTTCAAGTTCATCAGTTCACTGTACCGTCGGGATTCTTGGTAGGGACAACCACAAAGCCAAACGGGTGGTCTTTTCTCCAAGCTCTTCTCTCCTGGGCAGGTCTACTGAGGGCAATCCCCAACTTATTCAGAGTCCCTAGCGGCCGCAGCCTGGCGCGTCATGGCGACAGAGGCAGTGGCGCTCCCTTCGTCTCCTAACGCGATTTTTTTTTATTTAAAAAGTAATGCCACTTTTTCTATTAGTTACTTGAAATAGGCTATGTATTTTCATTCTCATGCATATAACGATTCAGTCACTAAATATTTTGTTGTTTTAAATCTTTATTTGTTTATTTATTTGGTACAGGGGCTCACTGTGCAGCTCAGACTCATAGTGATCCTCCTGTCTCAGCCTCCTCAGTGCTGGGATTACAGGTGCGGGGCACCATGCCTAGACTTGGTAGCCTGGAAGGATATGTGGTACCCGGGTTCGAGCCAGGTCCTTAGGCTTGCCAGGCAAGCACTTACTCTTTTGAGCTATCTCCCTAGCTCAGTAACGAAATTTTTATAAGGAATATGAAATCTTTGTTTTTCATCTCATAAGATTTTTAGGTGAAATAGCAGATTTACACATAGGGCCTAGGTTGTTGCAAACATTCTTTAATGTCCTGACACAAATGAATTCCAGGTTGTCCCAAGAGCTCTGGAGGCTGAGGTGGGAGGAGTGTTTGAGTTGGGGAGTTTGAGAGCAGTCTGAGAAACACTGAGATTGTGTTGCAAGTAAATAAATACATAATTAAAGATTAAAATGACTGAATCTAACGATTAAGTTCTTGGGTAAGTATAGGAACATTTAACATATTGGAAAGTCATACGTGGCCAGATTTTCTTTCTGGACAGTAAAGTGTAGGTTGTGGGAAAGACAGTCTCACTTTTGTGGCCTTCAAAAGTTAGCATTTTGTTCTGAAGGAGACAGCTAACCAGGACACGAGCTCAGTAAACAGTACATCTGCATCTAGGTGATTTCATTCTTCTGCAAAACATGAGTTGGTATTAGATGGAAATTGTGGGCTCCACTTGCTGGCATAAAATATAAAATGCTCTGAGACTTACGCCTTGCCCTCTAAGGCTCCTTGTGGCCGGGATTTTTAAGAGTGACGCGTTAAATGGTGTTGTGCGCAGCGCTCTCTCCCCTCGCTGCTGCGATCCTGGTGTGTGCTGTGAGCACACACCGTGGACACTCTTTCCTGGACTGGCGCCACACAGTTGAGGAGGCCGTGCTGTCGCGGTTGGTCTGTGCCTGAGTTAATGTGATAGTCCTTGCTCACTCCCTGGGAGATGCTTAGTGATGACGTCTCTGGGCTTTGGAACCTATAATGGACTAAGGGAAAAAGAGGTTCTGGGGGACACCAGAGAACATCTCAGCAAACGAATCAATCAAGTAACAACTACCTCACTTTCTTATAGCTACCTTCTAAATAAAAGACTTCTTATTGGTTGAGATGAAATTTGTTTTATTTTAAGGAATAGGCAATACAGTACTGTTTCTTTTAATGGAAAATACTGTGTTGAGGAATCTTGAATAAATGAGTTTTTAAAAGTTTTGTTCAGGGGAGATGGCTCAGTAGAATAAGCACTTACCTGGCAAGTGTAGGGGCCTGAGCTCAATCCCTGGTTCTAACAAAAAAAAAATATAATAATAAAAAAATAAATTTTTGTTCAAGGTTGAGGCAGTTTTTTAAAAAAATCTTGCCAATGGAAGCCTTCAGATTCATTACCCATTTTTTTGAGATGTAGTTGGTAGTTGGATATTAAAGATATCATTTAATTGACATAAATACTTTTCTTTGGGAAGAGAATGTATTTTGTCTTAGCAGTTTCAATGTTTTGGCTTAATTTTTTTTTCTTCAAATTAACATTGATATATAGACTATTCAATTTCAACCTGGTTATGATACTACTTTGAGAATTTAAATTTTTTTTTTTTTTTTTTTTGTTAAAAATGTTGTTTAGGTCTATGGCATGGTCATGAGTATCATTTGCCCCTTTGGATGTGCTTGCTGAGACACAATTCGTATTTCAAAGGAATTTTTGAGCGACTGGATTCTTGCTTTCTAGTGAAAAAACAAGGAGGGTATTTCTTCTCAATCATTATCTTTTAGGAACATTAACCAATTTCCCCTTTTGTGAGTGCTGGGAGCTACATCGCAGCACTTCTGTTACGAGGCAGCAGTGGGACGCCAGTGAGCCGCTCAGGGTCGGAGGTGGGTCTCTAATGAAGAGACCCACGATTTTAAGACTGTTGGTTTTACACTCACCTGGGCAGCTTGGATTCTGCTGAAAGGAATGTATGTTTCTAATGAGTTTCAGAAGAACGCTTGATCATTAACTCTACTTTTATTGCACAGAATAAACAGAATAATAGGCAGAAGTGCTAAGGTGTAATAATAATAGGCAGAAGTGCTAAGGACTCTGGTTTCAATTTAGGGGATATTATTATTATTGGTACCAGGTATGGAACTCATAACCTGGTGCTTGCCAGGCAGGTGCTATACCACCGAGTTACATCCTCGGCCCAGGAGATATTATTTTTAGCTGTTAGTTTTTATTCTTTATAATTATAATTATTATTATTACTATTATTATTATTGTCATTTTTTATGTATTTGGTAGAGGGTCTTACTATACAGCTCCAGACTCCTAGTGCTCCTCCTATCTTCAGGCCTGGGCCACCATACCCAGTCTCCAGGGCTGGTTCAGCATGCCCAGGGGTGGGGCTGGCATATTTGCTTTTATTAACATTGTGCTCTTGAAACAGTTCTGTTTTTCTGTATGTTGCCAGGTGACATTGTTACATTGCATTGACTATATAATATTATATTTTCTCTCTCTCTCCCTCCCTCCCTCTCTCTCCTCCC
>NDGN011488424.1:0-20625 GCA_002564285.1 Tympanoctomys barrerae | reverse complement strand
GTGATGTGAAGCCGGAGGACATCAAGCGGGTGGCTGCAAAGATGCTTCGGGGGAAGCCTGCTGTGGCGGCCCTGGGCGACCTGAACGGCCTGCCCAGCTACGAGCACATCCAGGCCGCACTGTCAAGCTGGGATGGACGCCTGCCCAGGATGTACTGGCTCTTCGGGTAGGGTCCCTGGAGGACCCGGATAGACAGCAGTGTGCACACGCGTGGAGTGATGTGGAGGGGCCTGGCTCTGGCCGCACATGGGGCGCTCAGGCCCGGGAGCAGAGTCGGTGTGACTGTGCAGCCTGAACCTCTCGTCCCTCCTGAAGGGAGCTTCCAGGCAGGGTGAACGACCCTTCTCGGCTGGGAAGCAGGGCCACTCAGGTCTGGGTGGCCGCTCTCTGGGACTCAGGCCAGGGCCAAGCTGGAGCCTTGGGCCACGGGCTCAGACCCAGCTCCGCCCCACCCCACCTCCACTCAGGAAGGCCAGACAAGCAGGAGGGGCGCGCACCACCGTCTCTGCCAATAAAGTTGTCACCACTTCAAAAAAAAAAACAACAACAACAACAACAACAAAAACATAGGGCAGAAATCTGCTCAAAGCAACTGCAAATGTTGGAGAGGAAGGATTGGAATCCATGGCTGTCCAGGCGTCAGAGTCTCATCCCAGGTGAGGCAGCCTCCTACCTGACTGCACTTCGGGGGGGGGGGTCCCACAGCTATCCAAAGATGGGGCCCACTCCACAGCAGTGATAAGGGCCCAGTATACCTTTGACACAGTTCTAGGGGTTCACCCAGCAGACAGAGGAAGACAGAGATTGCTGATGAAGGACTACGAGATGTCTAGGTGGAGGACAACATTTGTGGATAAAAGCAGGACATGTGGGGAAGGAAAGTCCTTGGCGTGGCTAAGGAGAGACCTTGAGGTATTCCTGAAGTCCTAGCTGGAGAGCTAGCTGTGGCCAGACTGTGAATGCCTATCAGGCTGCTCAGGACAGCAGGTGGCCATAGACATAGATGTGCCTGAAAAGAAGAGCCAGGTGTACAAGATGCCATGTGCGGCTTCAGCATCTGGGCACAAGCAAGCTGGGAAACACACCCAGTAAAGACAGGATGGAGCAAAGGCCCAAGTGATCCGTCATTTGCCATCTCCCTTCTTGATGGCTCAGCTAAGCAGACACCTGAGCTTCATGAAGCTCCTAGCTAGCAGTCTTTCAAGAAGTTGTTGTTGGCCAAATGCAGACCAACAAGCTCCGGGCCTGGGCAGGGACAAGAGATTGCTGTGTCAACAGGCCTGGGGGCATCTCAGTGACCAGCTGGACTCCACGTAGAGGACAGCAAAGTGTGGTAGAGGTGGACTAGAGAGAGGCTCAGAAACCAGTTCTCTTCCATGGAGCCGTCTCAGCTCAGGGAGCTCTTACAGTCAAAATAGCCCGAGAAAGCCCCAGGGCTTCTCTAGCTTGCTGCCCTGGAAATGAAAAGCAGCTCACCGAAGCTGCTTCCCACTAGGCTGTAACTTCTTAGATGGTCCTTTCCTGTCTGGTCCTCAGCTCCTTGTCTGTGTTGACGCAGGCAGCAGGGATTGTCTCTGTGAGACTTCTCACACTTGTCTAACTCCCTAGCTTCTTTCTCCACTAGGTAATCCTGACTGCTTGTGGGTAAACTCACTTGCCTATTGCCTGGCACTAGCACAGAACTAACCCATTCTAGCCCTCTGGACAGTCTGGTTCTCTCACTAGGACAGGGTGCCGCTGTCCCTACGCCAGCACACCCCAACAGGAACGGGGGGTGGGGCACGAGGCAGAATTAACAGAGAAGCCACCCATCTCCATAACTAAGATGAAAACTATTTCAATGCAAGATTTAAAAAAAATAGAATGAATGCAAAAGAAATCTAGGAAGAATAGAATATTAACCTTTAAACAAAGACAAGATCAGGTTTCTAAAATTTTTTCTCTTTGCCTAAGGCAATTAATACAGCTCAGCACAGCAAACTCATCGATCCCGTCTTGTCTTAAAAATGCTGTGCTTCATACATTTCCCTTAAACTCAGTACAAACAGCTAAAGTCTCACAGGTCATGATTATCTCTCCACTTACATGTAGGAGTCAGGTGATTCCTCTGGTAGTGACTGACTGAATCACATACAGTTCTAACACACACACACTCTTCCCAACTATCTCCACAGGCTCCAGGTAGACATGAATGAGCATGTGTTTTAGTTACACAGTGTTGCTCCATAAGGTCAACACTAAACCTAACCACTGAATTTGATTTGGTTCATGACCAATTTGGTTGGCCACCAGGATCATAGACCGAATTAAATTCCTAAATGGGGTTACCACTGAAGTCATATTTTCATTTTAAAGGATGGTTAAAATACTAACACATGAAACTATGCAACCATATGACTTACAAGGAAGCTTAATATTTAGGTAGAAATCAAGGTGATGAATTAAGAAAAGTGGCCAGGTTGACTTGGTCATGGTGTAGCTCTCTCTCCCGGCTGAGCCATCCTACTAAGCCGGGCCCACTCTCTTCGGGTAGAATCAGCATCCAGCTGAGAACTGGCATCTAACTGCTCATCTCTTCTTTTTTGGATTCTCCCACCAGGTGCTCCTGATGTCCTATTCACCTGGTGGAATGTCACAGTTCTTCACATATCATGGGCTAAGTCCAGCTCAGTGTCCTCTCATGCATCCCAATGACACTAAGTTCCTCTACATGCCTAGAATCTCTTGGTCACAGGAATCTAAGGACGCTTGCCAAAGATGAGGACAAGCATGTGAGCCTCTAGGTATACGCTGATTCTCTCATGGTATCAACCTCCCTCAATCCATCCAGACAGAGCAGAAGACATTCTGCCTTCTACAAGGTCTTGCACGTACTGAGTGATTCCCATCAGAATCAGGCAACTCTTGTCCTGGGAATAAATAATATTGAAAATCAAAACCTGTGGTATCTCAAAGGTAGAAAGTATTACAATCTACTGAACAAGTAAGAGAAGCCCCATACACAATTCAGCCTCAGCCTGCTGCAGTGGTCATGTAGGAGAAAGTGGACATCAGATGGCCTGTATTTCACACCAGAACTTGACTGTTTTCTGCTGTGTGGCCTGGAGAGTTGCTGTGTCTGTCTGATTGGCATGTTCTTACCTATAAAAATAAAGCTAAATACAAGAAAGTACATGAGGATCCAGATCCACAGTGGGCAAAATAATTAGCAGGTGATATTTCAATATTTGTTTCTTTTTGTGTCTTCTATAATATCTGTAGATTTTGTCATTCAAAGTATTAATAAAATGAAAGTGCAGTGTAAGAGTCAGTTTCCTGTTCTCCTGTCACCGTGAGTGTTGCTGAGAAAAATTGTTTTGTAGTAATGCACCACTAGGTACCAGTTTATATAACAGTGTCTCCAAACTCAAGCTCTTTGAGAATTGGTCTATGTCCTGTTCCCTTGGCCCAGATTCTCCAAAAGGCCTGTCCATTACTGCCCTTGAAGTACACGGCCTCCCAGACCCTGGCAGAATGCGGCCTGCTCTGAGTGGCAGCCAGCTCAGCACTTCCTGCAACTTCTCTATTCTTCTCTGACCACAGGGAACATTCCTGAAGGAGACCTAGGCAGACCAGGGTAGACAAGCTCCTACGGTTTCCATAGCAACAGTCTGTCTGTCACTCATGAGGGATCCTGGCCAACTCAGTAGCCAGAGGTGCATTAGCCCTGACAAGGTTTCCCTGCACTGATATTTCTTAGAACAGAGCAGGCCATCTTTATTTCCACCCCCTCCCAGCACCACAGTCTGAGAGAGGTGAGGATGGCAACCTGAGTACCCACAATGCCTCAGGAGGAAGATTAAAAATGGAGTACTGGTCCAGAAGGGCGGGTCAGTCTCACCCTGTTTTATGCACCTGTTGGGTTTCTATCATCTCAAGGACAAATATACCACTTATAGGATGTTCTCTCTCCCTGAGAAAACACACAATCAGGTCCAGGATCTGAAGTTGCTTTAATAACCTACACAAACAGAATGTAGCAAATTATCAAACAGATTGGACCACAACCAAGTATGTCTTACCCCATGGACATGCAGGGATGGTTCAACATACAAAAATCAAGAAGTGTAATACATAATATTAGCAGATCCAGACACAAAAATCACATGACCATTGCAATAGATGCACAAAAAAGCATTTGATAACACTCATTCAGGACAAAAACACTATAGAAAATTGGAATAGATGGTCTTTACCTCAATCAGATAAAAAGCCTTCTATGACAAACCAACAGCCAGCATCATACTAAATGATCAAAAACTGAAAGCTTTCACTCTAAAATCAGGAACAAGATTAGGATATCCGCTATCACCACTCCTATTCAATACAGTTCTGGAAACATTAGCCAGAGAATTATACAAGATAAATAACAGGAATAAGGATCAGAAAGGACCAAGTTAAATTACCATTATTAGCAGATGACATGAATCTCTACATAGAACACTCCAAAAACTCTACTGCAAAGACTTACAGATTTAATAACCAAATTCAGAAGTGTAGCTAACTGTAAAATCAACACTCAAAACTCAATAGCATTCTGGTACACAAAAAACGAACTGAGAGAGAGATTAGGGAAACCACTCCTTTCACAATAGCATCTAAAAAATGAAATACTTAAGAATCAATAAAACAAAGGAGTAAAAGATCTATACATTGAAAATTACATTCCTTTCTCCTGGATAGGAAGAATTAGCGTTGTGAAAATGGCCATACTCTTAAAACTATTATACAGATTTAATATAAACCTAATCAAATTACCATTGGAATACCTCACAAATCTACAGAAAACATTCCTAAAATTCATCTGGACTCAGAAGAGACCTAGAATAGCATAAGTAATCTTGGGGAACAAAGGCAAAGCAGGGGGCATCACAATCTCTGACTTGAAGTTATACTACTAAGCTACTGTGGAAAAATCTGCATGGTACTGGCAAACAAAAATACCTGAGGATCAATAGAATAGATTACAAGATGCAAGAAACAACTCCAAACACACTCAAAAGGAGCTAAACATGTTCAGTGGAAGAAAGATAATCTCTTTATAATGGTTTTCCATATGCTGAAGAGTAAAACTAGACCCATGCCTATCACCATGCATGGTGATAAGCTAACATCAAAATGAACCAAAGACCTAAATATTAAAACAGAAACACTAAATATGGTAGAAGAGAGAATAGGCAGAATTCTTAAAGATGAAGGTATAGGTAAAGATTTCATGAACAAAACCCCAACTGCACAAGAAATAATACACAAAATTGATAACTAGGATCTTGTCCTATTAAAAAGCCTTCACACAATGAAGGAATCAGTAACACTGTGAAAAGACAATCCAGAGTGTGAAAAAATTTAGCCAGTTTTCCTTCAGACAAAGGACTTATATTTACCACATATAAATAACTGAAATAATATGTCTCTCAAATTTAAAGTCTCAGTCCAAAAATTAGCATCTAAGACAAGTATATACTTCTCAGATGAAGAAATAAAAATGGCAAATAAATATAGAAAAATGGTCAGCATCACTAGTTATTAGAGATACTAAATCAAACAACCTTGGGATTCCATCTCACTCCAGAAAGAATGGCTATCATCAAGAAATCAACCATACCGAATGCTGGAGGAACTGTTGGGTAAAAGGAACCCTTCTCCACTTTTGGTGGGAGTGTAGACTGGTAGAACCACTATGGAAATCAATGTGGAGGTTTCTCAAAAACTAGAATTAGACATCCAATTTGATCCAGCTGTTT
Source organism: Tympanoctomys barrerae (assembly GCA_002564285.1). Lineage (NCBI taxonomy): Eukaryota > Metazoa > Chordata > Mammalia > Rodentia > Octodontidae > Tympanoctomys > Tympanoctomys barrerae. The sequence continues at coordinate 14,842 of NDGN011488424.1, read as the reverse complement.
CCCTTCTGGGGATCTTACCAGAAGGATTAAATACATCACACAACACTGGCAAACTAACTCTGATGTTTATAGTAGCACAGTTTGTAATAGCTAAATCTTGAAAACAACCCAAATGCCCATCAACCAAGGCATCGATAAAGATGTGCATTTTTAAATACATAAGACAGTTCTACTCTGCCATTCAGAAGGATAAATTTGAGGCATTTCTAGGTAAATGGAAGCAACTTGATAAAATGCTCTTATGTGAAATAAATCAGACTCCCATGTGCAAACACTGTATTGTCTCCCTGGTGTGAGAAACCAAAAGAGTAAATAAGGAACAAAGTGTACATTAAATATTTTTAAGTGGGAAGAAACTGTTCAAAAGGAAAAAAGAAGGGCTGGCCAGCCAAATAGCTCCATGGATTAAAGTGCCTGCAAGCAGGCGCAGAGGCTGGATGTTCGGTCCCTGTGACTGCCATGCCAGCCCACCCCTGGGGCATGCTGAGATGGCAATTGAGACTGGGCACGGTGGTGCACTCCTATAATCCCAGCTTTTGAGAGGCTGCAAACAAGTGAATTATTGTGTCTGATCTAGTAGTGAGATCCTGAACACCCTGTATAACTAGATGATAGACAGATAGACAGATAGACAGATAGATAGATAGATAGATAGATAGATAGATAGATAGATAGATTAGGGGAAGTGAAAATGAATAAAGGGCAAATGAAAAATGATTTAAAAGGAGTAAAATAGGGAGGGGAAGAGCAGTTGAACTGAGGAGGTGATGGGGAACAAAAGAATGAAATTCTATCATGTACAAGTACAAATTCCCTCTGATTAATATGATCAGTACGTCTATCTCAAATATACCAATAACCCAAATTAAAAAATAGCCTGTGGTCTAGAACCTTATGCAGTATATACATGTCCTGGTTCCACTGGATCAGAGAAATAAAAGGAAGTAAACACAGATATTCACTACCCATAAGAAAAGCAAAGGCAAAGAGACAAAACTATTGCCTGAAATAGCACCTCTCAACTGCATCAGACAGGTGTGAAAAAATGTGTCCCTTCCATCCCCTTCTTAGCTTAACAAAGGTACCTCTTTTGCCCTTGCCATAATTTTGCACACACACACACATACACACACATACACATGCCCGTTTGGTGTTCTCCACATGGCATGGGCAGTGAAGGTCCTCTAGAAAATACATTAGGAAGTATACAACATGACCCTGTTCATGTTTCAATACATAGGAATAAATGATCAAACTTCAGGGCCCAGGTTTGAAAAATAAAACATTACGTGATCCAGGTATGTTATGTGCATGTACAAATATGGCAATGTAAAACTCCTTAACCTGTATAATGGTACAAAATGAAGGAAGAAAAGAGAAAGGAACTACTGGCTTGAAAAGAATAACTTTTCTTCTTGGATTAAAGTAAAGCAATGAGCAATGCTGAATCGGTACTGGACTCTGAATGGGACTCACAGAACAATTACAAAGGGCAGGTCACTTTGCCCTGTGTTTTAAAGCCTTAATCTTAGACAAATCCTGTGACTGAATGCCATTCATTCCATTCAGTAGAGGGGGAAGCTAAGTTATCAGTCATCCCGGTGGGGTCATCAGGGTCGAGCTCACATAGCCAGCATGCCTACGGTGGCCAGGGCTGCCTCCTGTAGCCAGGCCAGCTGGAGAGCTGCAGGGCACAGGGATGCTCAGGCTGCAGTCTGGCTGTGCCGAGTCTAGGAAATCCTTGCCAACCATGCCTCCCGGAAGCAGGCCTGCTGACCAGGGGCCTCAAACCTGCCCTATACAGCAAACCACTCACAACCCTGCAGAGAGGGCCGAGTGACCCCTGGCCAAAGCCAACATGGCAGGATTCAAGACTTTCCATTCCAATGGCTAGAATAAATTTATATTACCAACCCCATGCAGGACAAGCTCCACTTGGCTCAGGTATCCCAACACACACCTCAGCCTTCACTTTCTGAGAATCTTCTATATCTTTTTTGAGCATCTACTATGCATGGTGCTGGGCCTCCTCCACCCAGGGCACAGAATCGACCACTTCTGCACCTTCCCCATGGTTTTCCAAGGAAAGAACTTCATGGACACGGATCCCCTAGTGGATGTTCTTGGCAGGAAGCACAGGAAGACAGGCTGAAAAATGCCAGCCTGGGGTTCATGCTCAATTCTCTGGGCCTCTTCTCTGCCTCACCCATCTCTTCCTAACACGTAGCATGCATTGCTTAGTTCTCAGAGAACTAAGGATAGAGCATCCTATGTTTACAGATTGAAAATCCACAGTGGGCACTGGAGCCTGGCCCAGTTCTGAGTTGGCCTGAACTCTGAGCTGCGGAGATTTTGCTGCCTAGGCCTACAGTCCTCGGATGCTCAGCATGTTCAGAGAGATGCTAGAGATAAGAAAGAACCATCAAGAGGAGCTAAGAAGGAAACTCAAGTTTATTGAGCACCTGCCTGTGTCAGGCATGTCATACACACATACAGTCAACGCAAATATTTCAGAGACAGAACCTGAAAGGAGTCCTCACCTCTGGTCAGTGGCCCAGCCAACAGACCACCATCAGGAAAACTGGGATGGTCACTGAATACCTTTATTTGATAATTAATCTGATGGAATCCAACAAGAGGAACTCAAAGGTGACCTTACCCTTGGGCTAAAAGAAATTTCACACTCTGGCTGCTGCTTCAACCCGTTTCTCATCTTTGGCTTAGACACAGGATCCCACCAAGCCAATGACAGCCCTCATCACATCATCCATCCCCTTGTACAGCTGGAAAAAAGAGGACACCAGCTGGGCCCCGAGAACCGACTGCTCTCTGCGGGGCTTTCCCTGCGTAGACAGAGCGCTCTTCATGTCTGCGAGCCCTTCTTCCTGCTTTCCTGGGAAGCGGTGGCTTGGAGACTGTTTTCCCTGGGTGATTTCTGGGCATTGTTGAGAACAGAAGCTTTTGGGCTCCACTGTGTAAAGTTGGATTTTCAGGTAAGAGGTAAATTCTGCAAGTGTCCCATCAGGGTTTCATAGCACCAAGAGTCTCAAAAATTAGGAGCTGTGCTTCAGAGGGTGCCCTTGGGGGAGTCAGGAACACCAGCTGCCCCACTGTCTCACGTTACCAGTGTGGGAACAGAGGGAAAATACAAGCATTGGCAAAGGCGACAATAATATAATAATTAAGAGTAATAACATTAATAATAATCTGATAATCTGCAGCATCCATTTTAATAACTCTGAGGTCTCTGAAGAAATTGATATAAAAGAGAAGGAAGAAGCGAAAGAAGGAATGAAGGAAGGAAAAAAGAAGCAAGCAAAGGACGGAAGGAGCTGAAATGTTTTGAGGCCTCTGGTGTCCCATTGGGCTATGAGTTCAAATTTCAGAAATCCATTGCAGTCTTTCGATTTTCTAGAATCTTTTAGGGGCCTTTCACATTACCCGGCCGGGAAGCAAGGCTGGCAAAGTAGGCGCACTGGGAAGGGTCACACAGGCCAGGAGGACCTGGTGGGCCTGGAGGGCCAGGGTGTCCAGCAGGTCCCGTCTCCCCTTGAGGGCCAGGACTGCCTGGGAGTCCATCTTTAGCATATCCAGGCTCCCCAGGTTGACCTGGACAAAGGAGCAAAAGAAACAAAAGGTTTTCAGCTCAAGTTCTGTGAACAAGCCCTGCTCTCCCTGCTCCCACTCAGCATGAGCTTAGTGAGTGTATGGTCCTCAGAAAGGAGATGCCCTGGCCTGAGACGCTACTCTGGGTGATCGTGGTCCATGTGAGCTGAAAGTAGCAGCAACACCTGACATGTGGTGCCCATGGTCATCCTCGCTGTCTGTATGAGACAGTGGTCCAGGCACCACTGCACAGAAATGGGGAAGAAGTGATTAAGCTAGGAAGGGGATGTTCTCTCTACTGGAGAGAGATAAGGAAGGTCTTCTAGGTCTTCTGTGGCCTTACATGGCTCTAGGAGGTGCCTTCAGTTTTGAACGGAACACCAAGCCCTGATCGCCCAAATACAGCCCAATGCATGTCTTTAGGGTCACCTGGTGACCTCTTATTATCCGACGTGAAATGTTCCAAACCTGCTGTATCATCTCAGCTTTATGTACATGATACATTTTGAGTACATCAACCTGTTCTTCAAAATCATGGTTAGTGACCATGCTATGAGAAACCAACAGTTAAACTTTCTGCCCCACTCCATATCCTGAAGCATAATTTCATATATAAGAAACTTGTCTGTCTTTTGGGGAAGACTTTGGCAAGTGGAAAGCTCAGGGGTCGGTGTCATGACCAACTCTGGTAATTGCACCCCTTATGTTATGCACAACTCTATAGATGTATGTCTTAAGTCCTTAGAATACTTCTTTTTTTTGGATACAGGGTCTCACTATGCAGCTCAGACTTGTACTGATCCTCATGTCTCATCCTCCCCAGTGCTGAGATTCAGGGCCAGCACAGTGTGCCTGGGCTTCCAGGGCTAGCATCGCATGCAGTACCGGGGATAGAACTTGGGTCCTTTCCCTTGCCAGGCAGGTGCTTAGACTGCTGATAGCCAGCTCCCAGCACCAAGTGCTCCTTATATAGTAAACAAAAAGTAAAGTTTTACATAAAACTATCTTTAGATTTTGCATTCACTTTGATAATATTTATTTGATCTCTGGCCCAACACAGACCTATTTTCCAGGCCACCAGCACTATTTTTCCTCCCACTGGAAATCACTGGCAGGTGCCAGTCATCTCAATTGACACTGAACTAACTGCCAGAAGTGGATATAAATTTCCTGCTTCTCAATTTCTTCTGTCCTACTTCTTTATCTTTACTTAAAATTGGCCTCCCCAAAATATTTTTCATATTGTAATTTAGTTGAAATTAGTCAATCATCAAAATTATTCACATCTAATGATCTCCTGTAATAAAACTAATGGTGCATGTCCACTGTAGAGGATTTGAAAAATCATAAAATAATAAATAGTACAATTAAAATTATCTAGAACAGTGGCCCAATACTCAGAAAACATGGATGTTAGGAAAAGAAAAACTGGAACTAAATAGAAACACTGAAGCCTCAATGAAGCAAAGTTTGATAAAAATACAAATTCCTTGCCTTCCACAGCCATTCCTCATCCTGCAGTGTAATTACTACCATGTTCTGGAAATATCCAGCAAAGGTCCTGGGTAGAGTGGTCAAGTTATCTCCATTTTCCCAGGTACATTCTAGTTTCAGAATTAAATGTTCCAGGCCCAGGAAGCCTGTAAGCTCAGAACAGCTAACAATCTGCAACGTCAGAGAAATCCTGACAGGGCATCAAGGAGTATGTAGGGGTAGGAAAGAAGTCATACTTTAAGTGAATTTGGCCAACATGGAGTTAAATGAGGTGGACCCTCTTTTTCCCACAAGTCTCCTGTCTCCCTAGGACTTATTAGAAGCTAATGTGCACCAGGAATGTTCAAAAGGCAGAACTGTCCCCACCATTGCATGGCCTATGTCTGCTTTGGTTGTTTTGTTTTATTTCTCCAAGGAAATTTCTCTTTGGTCATTTCTGTTTGTTTGTTTTTGTGGCAGGGTTTAACTATATGGTTCAACCTGGCCTGGAACTTGCTTATGGAGTCCAAAATGACCTCAAACTCATAGTGATCCTCCTGCTTCCGCCTCTTGCATGATGGGAATACAGGCATATGCTACCATGCCCAGTATTCATGCATTACTACTATTATTTTGTCTCACTTTTCTTTTCAACTGGGATTGAACTCAGGATCTCACACTTGCCAGGCAAGTGCTTATCCTACTGAGCTATCTCCCTGGCCCACTACTATTATTTTGAATTATTGTAATAATTGTATTTATGGGACATAATATGCTATTTCAGAACATTTATGTGACCTGTCATGATCAAATCTGGGCAATTAGCATAAGCAACCCCTCAAGTCTGTATCATTATTTTGTGTTAGGAACATTAAAATCTCTTTTTCTAGCTGTTTTGAAATAATAAATTAGCAGGATTTTTGATTCCTGAAATATAACTCAAGAGCTTTAGAAATTCTTCAGATAAAGCTAGTGATCTGCCTTCTGATCTGCTCACCCTGGCCCCGTCTCCCCACCCAGCCTGAGCCCTGCATGGCCACAGACAGGAGCGCAGCTGTGTATTCCCTACCTACTCTAGACACCTGCCCTCCCCGAGACCCCAGACACTTGGTACCTGGGATTCCAGGGGGTCCTATCTCGCCTCGGAGGCCAACTCCAGGTACACCGGGATCACCTTTGGCTCCTCGCTCGCCTGTTGAGAAACACAGATGTCTTTAGCACTCAAGAGGCCCAATGAGGTCAGAGGCAGGGAGCCCAGCCCGTGGGCTGTGGCTCATGCCCCTGAAGCTGAACCGCTCATGCCTGCTCACACGTACCTCCATACCATCCTGCTCACACACACACATGTGCATAACACACATCCAAGAATTCTCATGCTCAGAACCTACGCACACAAGTACAAAGCCAAACAGAACTTCCCTCTTAAACCCAGACACAAATACACATATTTACAGAGGAACCTTCACCCCAGCACACACCTACCCAATTCTCTGAGGACCTATGTATGGCTCTCCTCTGCGCAGACTCACCAAACACAGGCTACCGCGTGTGCACATCCACACACACACTCCAATGCACACAAAGAAGCCACACAAACACCCTCACCGGCAGCCACACTTCCCTGTGTCCTCAGAGCGTTTAATCTCAGTCTCCATGGGAAAGGGCTGGCCAACTCACGCACAAGTCCAACAGCCTAGGTGATGACAACTCGTGACAGTGAGCACAATGCAGCTTTATGCTAAGTAACCCTCAAGTCTAATTAGATGGATGAAGTGGAAGCAAAGGCAGAAGCCAACAAGTGCCATTATAAACACATAAAAAGACATACTCAGAGGAGAGGAGGTCATTTCTCTTTCCAGTATTTAGATTGTACTAGATTTAAGATTATACAGATTTGTTTAAACTCTCTCAACTCTACTTTTTTTTTTTAATAAAATCAGTCAGTTTTTCAACACCTAGATTCCAAAACTTATCCCAAATGCATCACTTAGATTCTGCTCTACAGCTCATGGGCTCTTTAGACTGCTAATTTCTATGATTTTAATTATAATATTTGGCCAGGATTCTGCCATGCTCTGACTCTTTCTATGCCTTTGGTGAACTATTCTTTCAATGACCTATTATTTCATGTTATTAACAAATATGGGTAGGTAGGACCAGGATGCTCAAATTTAACAAAAGGGGTTTCAGTTAAACAGAGTAAATCAATAACTTTAAGTAAATGGGACATGAAAGAGAAAGTTTCTACAATCATCCAGTGTCACAACTCTAAGTCACCTAGAAACAGCAAAAGTGATACTACAGGCTTCTTTCCTATCCACACTTGACTCTGTGTGTGTGTTTGTGTGTGTGTGTGTGTGTGTGTGTGTACATGCACAGGAGAGGAGGACCAGCACGGAGGATTCAAGTTGGTGGCTTTGGATTTATGTCCTTCCTCTCTGCTCTTCACCCCAGCCTATCTGCAGAAGACAGCATTCTAATCTGCCTGCAGGGCAAGGTGGATTAAGAGGGATTAACTTGTGTTCTGCTCTCTGAGGAAGGGACCCCGCTGCTGCCCAGGGCCTCGCTGCGTAGGGAGCCCGCTCTGTCCTATTGCAGGACGGTTAGCAACCATGGCTAGCTGGAAATCAGCACCATCTGATCCAATTTCAAAGCTGGTGATAATCTCCAAGACATGGAGAAGAAACAGTGCAACCCTCAGCCCTAAATCTCAGGAGGAAAGGAAAGAGCATTATTTTCAGATCCCTGAAACCTAAGTAAAGGAGAGAGAGAGAGAACAAAGAAGCAAGAGAAAGCAGGATTAAATGTCACAGCAGAAGCATATTTTTACAAAAAATACCAAGTATGAAAACCTCTTAAACTAAAGAAAAAGTGTGATGCCACACTCCAGACTGTCCCAAGCTGCAGGGAAAGAAGACAGAATAATGCTACAGGCTCAGCCCAAGACACCGCACACGCACTCGGCTCCTGCTAGCCCCGAGAGACCCACAGCAAGTCCTGCTTGTGGCCACTCACCTTTGGGACCTATTGGCCCAGAGGGTCCTTCCAGACCCCCCTGGCCAGGTCGGCCCGGCTCCCCCATGGGCCCTGCCCTTCCTGGAAGACCATCTTTTCCAGGGGGTCCCGGGGGCCCAGGTCTGCCCTGTGATGCTTTCACATGTGCAGGTGGCATCTGGGCCAGGAGGTAGGCAAGTCTGTCTGTGGGTGGGAGAAAGAGAGACATCCCATGAATGACAGGGAGAGGACAGAGAGCACAACAGCAACTGACTGAAAGGTAGGAACAAGTGGACCACAGTAATGGCCTCAGAACACCACCGCCACCAGCGCCACCCATATGTCCATGTGCAGCACAACACACGCCCTTCTAGAGGGTTCACCATGGAGGATCCATCCCACCAGCAGCAGTCTATGACCTTGGACGAGCCACAGGGCTTCTCTCAACCTCAGCTTCCCATCAGTAAAGGCAGTTAATGGCGTAACACCTAGTCCGCTGGTTGATGTGAGGACGAGTGAATAAGAGAGTCCAGAACAACAGCGCCTAGCCCTGCGTCTGAGCTCTGGAGATCCCAGGGCCAGTCACGGCAGCAGGACTCACGGCAGTGACCGTATTCACGGGGCGGTGGGCGCTAATAGGAATTGCACGGTCAGCAGAAGTTGGAACAGTGGTAGTAGCAGCAGCAGCAACAGCAGCAGCAGCAGAAGCAATGGGAGCGGCACTGGTGTAGTACTGGCGGCAGCAGTAGCTGCAGTACTAGTAGCAACAGCAGTGGTGCAAACAGTAGTCGTAATATGGGAGCATAGTAATTTTTTGGAAGTATCAACTGTGTAGTACCACCATAGGCAGCAATAGCAGTCTAGGCAGTTGTGCTGGTCCTGACCGCAGTAGTAGTGGTAGCAATGGTACGGACAGCAGCAGCAGTAGCAGTTTTAGCAGTAGTGGTGGTATGACTAGCAACAGTCTCAGCAGGACTGACAGCAACGGTACTAGTGCTGGCAGTAGCTGCTTAGCAGTAACAGCGGCACTAGGACAGCAGCAGCAGCGTTGCCAGTAGCAATAGGAGGAATACTGGCAACTGCAGCATTGACAGCAGTACTAGCAGCAATGACGGGATGGCACTGGGGTAAACTGAGATTTAGGGAGCGATAAGTGGCTTATGAGAAGCTACTTCCTAACTTCTTCTCTGAGCCTCAGATCCTTCATTTAAACCTGAAGGGCTGGATACGCGCATCAGGGAAGAGGCTTACAACCCTCACACACCATGTGAAGGTGAGAGAATTAGCCCAACAGCTGGCGTGGTGTCTTTTCTTTGACCAGGTAGATGGTGCCTGTCCAGTGGCAACCTAGAGCCGCCCTTGTTTATACACAGTTAGAGAACCAGGCCCCAAATCCACCCCATGGATGGAGTGTGCCTGAGACAGAGCCTGGGGCTGGACACAGAGCTGGTGCCAATGCAGGTCTCTGCCTGCCCTGGCTGACTGGGCTCCTCTGCTGCTCCCTTACAAGCCAGGAGGATGCAGGCCAGAGGGTGAAGCCCAGCAAGAAATTTCCAGCTCCTCAGCCTCAGCTAAGACGCTTGATATCTCTGCTTCTACTCCTCCCCGGGATGACAATCATGCCAGCCCTGTGAGCCTGTAGGGCCTTCCATGGTCACACATACATATGCTAAGGGCCCTTCCTCTCCCAGGGAGAAGCCCACTGCCATCGCCGTCTCTCTGAAGGTCTTCACTTGTGTTGCTCTCAAGGTCTACAGCAGCGGTGGTGAGCCCTGGCACACATGCTGCGGCCCGCTGCGTGTTATCAATGGAAACACTAACAGGTTTGCCATCACTAGCTGGGATCACATCCCATCTCTCAACTCACAAATCACCTCCCCTCCTCCAGAAAGACTAGCCTCTCAGTCCCCTGCCTCTGAGCTATTTTCGGTGGTTTTTTCTGTCCTCTTTTAGTGCCACCCATTCCACAGTACATCACAGAACTCCTCTTAGGGACTGGAGTCTCTGTGTCTGTTTACTGATCTGTCTCCTCCCCTGGAGTACGATGGGTCAACCAGGTCCACAGCGGACATCCAAAGCTGCTGACCGGTTAGATAAATGAGTGAATGCATGGAATATGTGACTGATGACAAAAGATGTGGTTTTGTAGATGTCGAGCTCTGTCACTAGGGGCAGTGGAGCAGAAGCTGAATGTCCATTCGGGAAGGGCTCTGCAGAGGAAACCTGAGTGTCCGATATGGGCCCTTGAGGTCTTTCCCAGCCTCATTACTCTGTGCGACCTGCTCCTAGGGTGTCTTCCAATCTGGAACACAGAGTAATGAAGGACTGAAGGACACAAAGCTATAATAAAGTCCAGCTACTTACTCTCCAGCTGCTTCTCAAGCTCTTCCTGAATAAGCCGCCGCAGGACATCCATCGATGGAGACTCCCCCTAGCAGAGCGGAAGTGGGGTTATTCCTGTTCCCGAGAACACTTGCTACCCAGGTCTCCCAATGACTCAGACAGTTCGTGGAAATCCAGGGCCAGCCTGCACATGGGGAAGCACACCCTCCTAGCACGGCCCTCCACACACCGCTGCAGCCCTTGTGTCCACACCCTTCCATCTCCTTTTCTGGATTTCTAGGCAAACCCACTGTGTTCATGGATTCACCCTCTCACTCTTCCAGCACTGGTCCTGGGAGGTCTGCTCTCTACTCTCTCCCTGCCAAAGTTCTGTCTCCCTCTGGGACAGCCTGTGGGTGGCCCCATCATGTATGAAGTATGTTTTACCCCCTTGCTTGGCCACCTGGCCCTTTCTGGACCCCAGGGTCTGATTGTTCCTGCTCTGTCCCTGCTGGTTCTCAGCAGGCACCTGGACAATCCTGGGGCACAGAAGCAAGTCCATCCAGCAGGGCGACAGAGTGCCATGCCAAGCTACACAGTGGCTGTGATTCTCAGCATGACCTCGGGGGAACAGTCCCCACGCTGTGTGACATTTTCAGGGGAAGATTCCAACCCTCAAGGCTACGTCCTGCGTGCGAAGCTCTCTTGTCCAGCCCTTACCATCCATCTGACAGAAAAATGGCTTCTATTTCCTTACTCTCTTGTTCTTTCCTGGCCAGGAAGGACTCTTTCGTGATAATCTCAAGCGTTTCGCCACTCCCCACAGTAGCGGGATGTGAAGAACTTGCGTCAGGCTCCAGAGCTTGGGAAGCCAACTTGTCTCCACATCTACCTCCTGATTCAGGGGACTACAGCCACCAGAGACCAAGGAGACAGCACAGCATCAGAACTGGCAGGGGCGCGGAGCCACTCACACCTGTGCTCTGGGGAACACGAGTGTCCCCGAGGAATGGAGGTGTTGTTGAAGAGGAACAAGCAGTGGCAGGGAGTGAGCAACCAGGTCCTCCGGGGGACCTTGACTTCTTTTCTTTTTTGTTTTTCAGAACAGGGTATTGAACCCAGGACCTTCAGACTGAGCTCCATTCCCAGTCTTGTTGTTGTTATTTTAAACTTTGAGACACAGTCTCACTAAGTGGCCCTGGCTGGGCACAAATTTGTGATCCTCTTGCCTCCTGCATGCTGGCATTATAAGAGGATGCATCCAGGTTCACCTGGCTTTTATCATTTTATTGCCAATATGTATGGTTAAAAGGTTGTTGCTATAAAACAATAGTTCTGCAACTAGAATAAAATTGTTTAAAAGAAAAGAAAAAACTCAAGAGTCAAAGGAAGCATTTCTTTTTACACTTGAGGATGGTGAATGACTATCCCAGGATACGAAGGGTTCGAGGCCATGCAGTGAGCAGATGGTAAAACATCCCGCAGTAAAGCTCAGGCCTCTGAGAGTGTCTTCTCAGCAAGCCTTGCACGGGGTCCTGGAGGAGCAGTGTCACAGCCCGAGGTGCAATGCCTCGCGAACTCCTTACCATCTGAGCAGATGGCGACAATATCTTCGAGCACCTCTTAAGCTATACATATCATTTTACTTAAAAATCACGTAATAGAAGAGAATTCTCTTATCAGCTTCTGCAGCCCCAGAGGAGGGGGGTGACCTGCCCCTGGCCGAGCTGCAGTCCCTGGCAGACAGAGGTCCATGACATGCTCCCCTTGGAGGCCACCCACCTCGCTGTTTTCCCCACAGGCCCACAGGAGCCCCTAATTGGCAGTGAGGTCAATAACCTTACCCTCAGTCCTGGAAATCCTGGTTGGCCTGGTGGTCCTGGGGGCCCGGCTGGCCCGCTTTCCCCAGGTGGCCCTTGGGGGCCCATCAGACCTGTGTGGCCTTTGTGGCCTGGGATTCCAGGGTCCCCAGGCTGACCTTTCCCACCAGGGAGTCCTTTTTCCCCTTTGCTCCCAGGGTCTCCCTAGAGAAGACAAAGCACATGAGCATGTGGAGCAGGAATGGAAGAAAAACAGGCAGAGAGGTGATGAGCTGCCTCCTGAGACTCCAGGGGAGGCTTCGACCTGCTATGCACGAGTCAGGTAACAATCATCCATCCTGAGGACATGGGGCTTGAGACCATCTGTGGAGGTTGGGGGCAGCTTAGGCCTCCCAACTCTGGCACCTGTAAGGGAGCCCCTCATACACCTATCCCTGGAGGACAGCAGGAAGTGGTGGCACACCCACATCACAGAGCTCTGAGCTACCAAAGCACGGGGAGGTGGTCTAGGGCCCTCCGTCCACACTCACCAGCCTGCACTGCTACCCTGAAATCTTAGGTTTCAACATCTACAGTAATTTAACTGCAACAACTTCCTGGGCATATGTATAAAATTCTGGAAGGCTTCCAAGGGGCTCAGTGCAGTGATGGAGGGGAAGTGGGGTTGTGCTGCATCACTCATACCTCAGAAAAGAAAGAACTTCCACTCCTAGGCTACCCCCAAAAGCATAGCTCCTCCTGGAGGGGAGGCCAGCTGCCACCTGCAACTGGGTGAAGCTCTGTCCTCTGCCAGCTGGAGGAACAGAAAGGCTCCCTTTCCCAGGCCCTCCCCACACTCCTCCCTTGTTCTTGTGTGTTCGTAGCAGCCGAGCCCACAGCCAGGCTCAGTGCCTGGACACCTCTACCCCAAACAGACCCAGAGCCTGGGGTAAAGGATCAGATTTAGGAGCAGAGCAGCCCAGGCCAGCCAGCCCTGTCCCTAGTATCTCTGGGTCGCAGCCACTGCAGGGGTCAATGAGTCTCCACACACGGAAGCCACGTTAATGGATATGAAGTGTAAGACACTCCACTGCTGGCCCAGAGCAGAGAGGGAGGGACAGGGAGAGAAAGAGAGAGAGACAATGGTAACTAGAAATGTGCCTTGTCAGGAACATGACCTGGTACCCCTGAGAAGGGAAACTGCTCAGTTCTGAAACAGCATTGTGCTTCAGGGGAAGAAACTGCAGCAAAGGCAGGACAGAGGGGTCTGTTCAGAGCTAGGGAGGGGGTGGGAGCAGGGCACACATGTAACAGCCCTCGTTCAGTGAGTGAGGTCTCCTGGTTGAAGCAGCTGTGCAGCGAGGACCCCAGGAAGGGGCAGGCTGAGGGACAGGACAGGGAGGATGCAGGACTTTCACTGCCTTACTTGCTTGCAGTTCCTCTGTTTACTCAGGACCTTGTATTGTGTCTAAAATCTCAATAACAATCAGAAAAGCAGTGAATGACCTAATCACGCTAGCCAGATCTGAGGGCGACCTCCGGCTATCCAGGTCCAGCGCACTCCCTGGAGGCGCTGCCATCTCCCTTGGTGAGCCTGGGTGCAGGGGTCTTCAAAAACCCTGGCTCCGTGTCCACCCAGACACCACAAGTGGCACAGAATTTCCTACTCACTAAATGTCTCTTGCCACTTTGGGATAAGAAGACTGTCCATATTTCAACTATCCCCAAGAACCTAAAGGCAGCCTGGCACTCTTCCCTTAAACCACTTAGCCAGGGAAAGGCACGCTCTGCTTTTATTGATTTGCTATTAGAGAAGAGATTCCTATCTGCTGTCTGAATTCCCTGGCTCTCCACCTAAACTCAAGCCCCAGCCTACAGGACCTGAATGACACTTTCCAGACCCCACACCTTCCAGCCACAGCCCCTCGCAGGCTCCATCAAACGGGGACCAGCAGCTCTGAGAAAGTGGAACCGGTGTCCTAGGAAGGGGGCAGGAAGACAGACAGGAGCAGCGTGGTGCCTGAGACTCTGCTTCCTTGCCTCCGCCCTGGCCGGCTCCCCACCCAACCCACTTGCCAAGAAAGCCGAGATAAATTCTTTGCAGGACTAAGAAAAACAAGCGGGGGTGGGGTGACGGCTGTGTCTTGCAACAGCGAGAAGGCTGACCAAACACGAGGCGGTGGACAGCCCAGCGAGACGCACCAGAGCCACTAAAGAGAGCATCCACCACAAGCTCAGGGATGCTTCCCACCCACTCTGGCTAATCTGCACAGACACACACATACACACACACACACACACACACACACACACACACACACAACTTTTCCATCTTGGTTTCTGGAGAAATGAAATGTCTGAGCGTGGCACCAAGGCAACTCATTATGGGAAAATCTGTTCCCTTGTCACCTCCAGCGACAAATCTGGCTCCCAGCAAATTGGCACTTTGGGAGCCGGGCCCATCACACAGGCACATTCATACAGGGGGAGAAGGAAATCTGTCAGCGTCGCCCCGCACTTGCCTTTGCATGTATAATTAGGATCAGGATTTTCTTCCTCAAAATAACCAAAAAGAAGAGCAGGAAAACAGCGAGCACAAAAATTTGGGGGAGGGCAAAGAACCCCCCTTGGTTGGGACGCAGATTTCC
>NDGN011488410.1:0-10491 GCA_002564285.1 Tympanoctomys barrerae | reverse complement strand
GGGGATTGAACTCCGGCCCTTGCACTTGCCAGGGAAGTGCTTATTCTACTGAGCCATCTCCCCAACCCCAGTTTCCCAATGGAAACAAAACATTTTATTAGCATGGGGATGCTCTCTCACCAAAACGATGCATTCTAATTAAAACATTTTCTCCCTATCCTTAAAAAGCCTCACACCTATGAAGCTGAGGTGTTATTTTAAACAAGTTTCTCAGTTTGCTTGGCAAACAGCTCCTGACTCCAACTTCATTAAGCGTGGAAACATTTGGTATGATTATATGTGTATCTAGCAGCCCCACGGCACTGCCACGCCAGGCAGACCTGAGTCACCAGTGATCTGAGGAACCATCGCCTCTAAGGGAGCCACAATGGAACAATTTAAAGTTGCATTATACTTGATTTACTTGAGGAAAAAAATATTCCTATAACTCAAACAAAGGACTGTACTTTTCTCCTTGCTATTTTGGCAGAATTGGAAAATGAGTCATTGTTCAAAAATAATGAAAGCTGCTAAAATTAGATATGAAAATTATTTTAATCATATATGACTTTTCCCGAAATTTTATAAAGAGGATGTTACTGAGGCATAGCCACCTAGCACATGTATTAATGCATGGGCTGCAACACAGAAAGGAAAATAATATCAATGAGAAGCACAAATTAAAACAGAAATAACCCATATACATTTATGATTTATTGTGAAGGTTATTGGACTCCATTTTGGGTGGGAGATATATTAAGGAATTTCGACTTCTGTGATTTTTATCTGAATTTTGGCTCTTTTTGAGAGCTGATTTGATGAGAAATTGTCCCCATTTGGTATTTGGTCAAAGAGACCCTTGGGAAGAAGCCATGCAACGTTTCTCTTTCCCATTCCATAGCTCTGTGGCTTTTAAATTATTCAGTCATTCCACCCTTCTGGCAGAGACTGGTCACAAAAAGAACACCAGATTAGAGAACTCCATCTCTGCTCAGTTAAAAAAACAGATCTTGCTTATATCCTCTAAGTAAATAGCTGCTTTAACACACAAATGGAGGGCCTTTTGGAGCTCTTGGAAGGGTTTCTAACTCTGAAGCTAACAGTCCTTTGGTTCCTTCTGTTGAGAAAGCATTACATCTGAAACCATGATTCAAGGACTATTGGTAAATGAAAATCAAATCCCACCCATTTACAACAACTACAGCAGGGTGGTGTTCAAAACACAGTTCTGAACAACCAGGACAGAGGCTTCAGTCTATCCAGAGTGGCCTTGATTGCGAGAACCAGTTCAGGCATGCAGCTGTGTGCTGGCTCCACTCAGCCGGTCCAGGTGGGCCCCAGGGCTTGTGGGCTCTGGCTGCAGCCCTGTCTCCCAGCCCGCCTCGGCCTGCTGCCACTGCTGTCAGAGAGGGCAAGTGACAACCTCTCTGTGTGACGTGTCCTCAGACAGGCAAGAGCGCTGTTCTCACTGCCTGTGCCAGAAGCTCCACCCAGAGCTTGTGATAAAAGAAATCGCACCATGTTTGTTTAGAGCCTTCTACTTTCTAGGAGGCCCCAGAGGAGCCATTTGCTCCAGCTTCACCATCCCGCATTCTCAGATTTAGAGTTTTTGATATGATTTCCCAACAAGGCCAATGGTCTGTCTCACAGAGGTGCTGACTGGACTGGGAAGGGAGAGGTCTCTCTCGTTCTCATTCTCTCTCTCTCTCTCTCTCTCTCTCTCTCTCTCTCTCTCCCTCCTCCCCCTCTTTCTCTTTTCAGTACTGCAGATTTAACCATGAGCCTTCACATTGAGCTATACTTCTAATTCTTTTTATTTTTTATTTTGATATAGGGTCTCACTAAATTTCCTAGGTTGTCTAGGCTGGCCTCCAACTTGCAGTCCTCCTGCTTTGACCTCCCTGGTGCTGGGCTTATGGGTGTGCACCACAGAACTTCTAGTTCTTTCTAAATCAACCTGTCTACAAATCCTGTCATTTCCTTGAGGATTTCATAATACAATAATTTTTTGTCATTTATTCTAACATCTACCTATTAAACACATTTGTGAAGTACAATACTTTTCATGCATTCTGGCACTTCATTTTTCACTATGTATGTAGAAAGATTAGAAAAAAGTAGAATGGCCTAGCATTGCCCTAAAGGTCAGTTGTAACAGGAGGCCCAGGCCTCAGGCCTAGTGCTGCCCAAGGTAACTAACCTTGTGTTAGATTCCCTCTTCTTACAATCATAGCTCTGCCCTCAGCCTTTCTCTTTCTTCAGAATGTTTGCTTCCAAACACACCCTGTCTCCCTTAAAAGAAGACTTGCCCTTGGGAACCCCAGGAAGCCTGAGCCAACCAGGTCAGAGTGAATTCAAGGGGGCCAGATTCAGACTACACTGGAGAACAACACTCAGTGGCAGCCTAATTGCAGTCGTATCTTACATACCTACCACCTCTCAGCTTGCACATGTAACAAGGACTTGACAGTGTTAAAATGTCTGAAAACAACTATGCCTACACTCACACAACCAACGTCACTCTTGGTTTTTTTTTTACTTTCTGGCCAGATAGAAAATGAAAAGTCAGTTTTAAGGTGGTGGAGGGACCATGAATGAAAGAAAGCCCTGGAGCTGAGAATGAATAGCACACAGAGAACGTCCTAGGCCCAGGGCCTCCACAATCAGTTCTGTACTCTCTATCATCTGCTCTTGACACCAGAATGTCAAATTAAGCTTGACCTTGTCCTAAGAGATCAATTTGAATATGCCCATAAGTGACGAAACATTTACTAAGTGTATATATTTTCAGTCACAGCTTCTTAAAAATGAATTAAGTTCATTAACTTGTAGTCACTGGAACAAAGCATTCTTTCTAAAGAGTTGGCCAAGAGACTTACCAGAATGCCTCATTGTGTGCAGTAGCCTTCAATCACCATCTTAGGGGTTTGGTTTTGCTTTTTAGTATCTCACATGTTTTAAGCACCTTGCCCTAGGTTATATAACTCATTTTTCCTTGTGTTTTGAATTTTTCCATTTAAAAAAAAATCCAGAAAAAAAAATTCCTTTTTTGAAATTCAAAAATTGGATGGCAGTTACTAAGCATATTATAAATATTCCGAATACCTTGATAGAAGAAATTATAAGACTGGGCATGGTGGAATATGATTGTAATCCCAGCACTCAGGAGCCCAAAGCAGAGTCTCCATGACTTTGAGGCCAGTCTGGGCTACACTGTGAGTTGAAGTCCAAACTATGTAGTAAGCCCCTGTTTCAAAGAAAGAGAGACAGAAAGAAAAAGAGGGAAAGAGAAAGAGAAGGACAGACATAGAAATTCATGTACAAAGAAGCTAAAAGAAGCATTTGGCAATTATTTTAGTTAGTATTTCTTCACATTTCAGTGTCTTTATAAAATCATTTAAGGTATCATCCCAATTACTAACAGTTAGAGACATAAGTGACTTGTCAGAACTGTACAGCAAGGCTACACAACACATTCATTTAAACGTAAAAGTGTCTGAGTACCTTTGGGCTCCAAAGAATGTCAAAGCAAATGACGAAAATTTACAGAAGTAATAATGCAGAGTTTTGTGTTCATTTAAATGTAAACTACATGTCGCATAAATCAAATGTGTATTCATCTGAGATTTTAGGAAAACATTTAGGCTTTTCTTCTGTATAATAAAGGCCCATTTAAAATTAAACCTGAAGGATAATTTATGCTAATCATTTTTATCATTTCTTTATAACAACGTAAGCCCTTGCACATTGAGTTAAATATGAGCGTATATTCAACTTCTATAAGCATAAGCACATACCATCTTCCACGCAGATAAATGTGAACTTGTACAGTATAAGCTATTAAGGAACACTGTGCTTTTACAGCCACATCAAAATTTAAAGAGTCAATTGTTAATGAAAAAGTCCCTCCAAGACAGAAAATTTTTTTCTTGTGTGTGTGTGACATTATCAGTTGATTCCACTCAGTGCCCCCTTTGATGGTCACTGGCTCCTCAGCTTGCTGTCTGGAGCTCAGTTTCTTAAGAATTCAGAAAAAAAAGAAAAACTCATGCACTATTCACGCCCAGAGCCACATTCCCCTTGCCTGCTTCTGGGAAACACTGAGTCAGCAAACAAACCCATGGAAGAGGGACAGCTCTGCTGGAGAGAGGGTCAGTCAGCCCACAAGATGGCCCCAGGTCTCCACTCTTGACTAGGGGTGGGGGAGAAAGAAGGCACAGGAGGGGAAAAGGTGCAGTCTTCACTCCTGAGGAGGTTCCTCCAGCTGTTTGCCTAACAAGCACAAGATCCTGAATTCAAGTCCTGATACCAAAAACACAGAAGGTGCCTCTTCAACTTCACATAAGGGGCTGTGGACCAGATTCTGTAATCAAGAAAACCCACAACCAGAACTCCAATGTATAGGCCATTCCAGGGTGAAAGGCAAATGCAGTTACAGCATTTAGTCTTTTGGATGATTTATGAAATTCCAATATATGTTTTGGGAACATAATACAAGATTAGGAGGGGGAGAGTGGAAAACAGTAGTGGCAAGGAGATGATTGTTTATATCTGACATCATTGTACGAACCATCTGCAGTTCTTTGGAAACTCCCTAAACTAAAAGGAAGCAGCAGCAACAGGTATGTGGTGTGTCCGTGGGCATTTGCACTAGCAAAGGCAAGTGACATGAACTAGCGCAGCTCCAAATGTCACCTCTGGAAGGAAAAAGTATCAGTGCACACCTCAGTTTCAAAGGCCCGTTTTAAAGAAAGCAGGATCAAGTGAAGAAGAGTTTTTGGCATTTGAACAGCCCTCAAATTCATCACTAACGTGTGCAGCATTGGGAAAGAAAAGGTATGTTCATTGATTACATAACGAATAACTTTGCAAAGCCTATTTAAAATGCTGATTCACAAAACAGGGTTTACATATTGTCTATTAGCAATAGTGTGTGGGAAAAAAATGTGCGTGTGGTTGACAAATGAAATCAACTTTTCCAAAATGAAAAAGACTCCCACATCGTCTCACATAAACACAGTTGATAAGACCTAACGTACCAGAAGTGAGTATACAAGTCACATTTTCTTACATCTGAGGTCCCACTAAGACTTCGGTCCTCACATGTTACAGCTCTGGGTCATTCCGAGTCCCACCGAAAGTTGTTCTCTTTCTCCCCACATCCAGCCCGCTCACACGCGCGCGTGCGCGCGCGCGCACACACACACACACACACACTCACACGCATGCACGCCCGAGTGGCACACAGCAGCGCTGTCCCTTCCAGCGGGTCACGGGAGCCCAGCAGCTCACTTTACCTCCCGCGCAGGCACGGTGCCGGCCGGCTCCTCGGGTTCCAGAGCTGCCATCGACGTCTGCCTCTTTCCCCTTCTGGTTCAGCAGCTTGGGGCCCTCTGCGTTTTCAACAGGTACCATGGTCACGTAGAAGTTACAGCCTCACCAAACCACCGTGTCCTGCACCGCCGACAGGACTGGTCATTTTCCCCATGGTACCACACTAAGGAAGAGCCGCGGGGGTGGAGGGGGGGACAGGTCTTCGGGCAAAGCCAATGTGATTTGTGACCAACTTTGTTTCTATTTCCGAAAGGCTTTGCCCTTTTCGGTGACACAGGCTGTTGCTATTCCAAGCAGCCTATCACAGGCAGGGGGAGGGCCCTGTCCGGACGGTTGTTGCTGCCTTTGGATGCGGAGTTGGAAGCAAGAGGTTAAAAGACTTGCTTTCAAGTCTCCACCACAGTGTGTGGCCTTTAGTTGGGGCTAGCTCTTGTGTTCTTGCACCTTTAAAAACAGGCAAAGAAAGGAAAGTGCAGATGTAAACGCCAGCTGAGAGAGGCCACAACGCTCACAGATAATAGTATCACCTAATCTTGCAGAAGAGAAATAACTTATACAAAGACATACCAGAAGGAAAAGTGTGTTAATTTTTCATCAAGACCATCATTCCAAGAGCCAGGACACTTACTAGCTTACACAAAACTTAAAACATCTTTATCATTTCAATCTAATTGCAGTCTAGGTAAATGCCTTGTGTACTTCCTCTTCTAGGGCCTGTCAAGCAAATCAAAGCCTGCGGCCAACTCAGAATACACAGATTCTTTAGATTTTGTTTATCTTGAGATGACAGCAAGTTAATCCGGTTTTAAATGCCCAAAAATTGTCTAAAAGAAAGAAGCAATCCTCAATCTTCTATCAGGTTGAATGATTGCTTGGGAAGGAGGTAGACAGTCCCCACTCGGGAAGATGGATGAAATGGCCCACTGCATGAGTGTACTGGTCATGTAACTTGAAACACAGAAGGGTATAGGAGGAAAGACTGCTTTTCTGATTTGTGAAAATATTTATACAAAGTCTTATTGAGTAATACTCTTTTGCCTTCAGTTACATGTTTAGCAAATCACAGGTGTTTAAAAAAAATTATAGAGAAACTAAGATCTCAGAAAATCACTTGGGAGTGAAAACTAAATTTTATATAGTATTTATATACCAGAAATTATACTAAGGTCAGTAATGCAAATGACCCTTTCTAGGGGTTAGGGAGGCAAGCTTGCAATATTCGACCAAGCAAGTACAGGCTGAGTAATTTGACTCAAGGCTTCAAGCTAGTTAGCACAAAGCTGAGATGGTGAAGCCAAGAGGTCTAAGGCCATTACTATCCTCCGGGGTAACTACTTAGCCTTGTCCTTCTTGACTAGCTCTTCTTGACTTTGTTTTTATTTTTATTAGTCCACCTTTGCAGTCCACATGATTCTATTCATTGTGAGGAGTTGGTATACAGCGTGTGATACAAAAATGACTTAAGCAGCTGCTTTAATTTGTTCCTGGGTTGCCCTGATACCACAGGAGTGGCCGTTGTTACTTGTGAGATGTGTTTCTCGTCAGTTCTCCATCTTCTCTTGGCTTTTGTCTTCTTTCTGTGTAGAATCAGTGACCTGGCTAGAGGGCCGCTGTGTCCTGGGTGAGTTGCAGGGGTGCATTGTTTCATGATCCCTAGGACCTGTGTCAGCAGAGGTGTTAGAGTGTTTGCTGTGGCAACTGAGCAGACACAAGCAAAGCCTAATTCCAGATGACCTGATTCTGGTGGAAAATAGTTCAACAGTTCTCGCTCTGCTTTCATTGCAGCCAAATTATCCAGTACTCTGCAGGTATAAACCAACCAAAATTCAAAAGAGTGGGGAAACAATGAGATTGACCATCTACTTCCTGGCTCGCCTAATTCTGTTGTCTGTCCTATTGCTGACCAGACAGGAACCCTTGTCTTGCTCACCTCATTCTCTTAACTCAGAGAAAAGCTTAAAAGGAGCTTTTGTTCAGGAAGAGGGGGACATTTTCTTTAAGTTCCCTTAATATCCTATCCCATGTTTAGCATCTTTATAATGAATTTATTAGTTAGCTGCATTGTTTGGGTTAAATCTGTCTCTTCCAATGGATCAACAACTCCTCAAAATGTGGACCATATTCTATATGGCTTAGTAGGGAGTTTAAGAAGAGAGTACATACAAAGTGGATTCTGCTAGCTGAGTCAGGGCTTAGGTTGTGGTATTCCAGAGTATGACACCTCAGATGCTGGGTGCTTTGATCTGAAAGCTGTTAGCAGGGCCTCAAGAGCTAAGTTCCTTTGAATTTTTCCTGCTCTCTTATTTCTCAATACTTGCACTGTCCTCAGGCAAATCTTTGAAACCAGACGTCCTTTTCCTAAGGTAAGCTGATTTTCCTCAAAGCAAGCCATAAACTAAGAAGAATCAGTCTCCCTCTCCCCTGAAGAAGGCGCCTATCCCATACTCCAAGGAGAGAAATGCAACACAGTGAGCCCAAGAAGAAGCTGAATAGGCTTTGCTGGCTTCTCCTCTCAGTTACTATTGCACGACACCCTTCTGTCCACTTGCATTTTTACACGGCTGTGCATTATTCATCCAAGCCAAGCATAAAAACTGCCAATGTTCCTGGATCTTTGGGTCTTTATTTCTGAAGGCTTCTATGTTACACAAATCTTTGATTAAATCAATCTCTTTGCTTTTGTCTTTTTAACCTCATTTCTCTGACAATCATACCGACCATAACTCTTAAGATGGCTAAGGAAAGGGCTTCCACATTTCAGCCTTTACAGCTAAAAGATTGACTTCCTGTAAATCCAATAAGCTTTATCATAACCAGAATGTGAGCCAAGTTCAGGCACTTGTACCTATATATTCAGCTACCTCCATATTCCTGGATCTTAGGACAATATGCAATAGACAATCAGTAATTACTTGTCAAACAAGTGAGTGCTCACTTAGAGCTTTTCGAGCCAAATAACTATTTGGATATTTAGTATCAATACCTATGTGATGATTGGCCATGATTCTGTGATATTATGTTTTTATTCTTTCTGGCAATCTCTTTGTAGCAAATGTCACTAAGGGATGTCTTTCTTTCCCAGAGTCTAAAACACTGCCTTCACCAAAAGCTACTCATCTACTTAAGGAATGTAAGTCTACTATCTGATGATAGACAGGTCATTCCTCATAACCCCAACAATCTTGCTACATACCATTTGAGACCACTACCCATATCCAATGCAGTCAAATCTGAAAACACTTCTCATGTCTTATAAATTGACAGAATAGTGAACTACATGCTTTGCCTTGTGAAGTACATGCTACGACTTCCATTTTGCTGAAATCCAAACTGAGAAGTTTATAAAACATGCCCAAAATCAAAAGATATTTTCTGATGTTTTTCACATGAAAAGTTTGAATGACGGAAAATATAAATTTTGTAACATTTGTCTGCTAGTCCCTCATTCATCCGTTGATCCATATTACTTTGTATGCATTTTAAAGTAAGTTGAAGTGCTTCAGATGCAGGTTGTTAACTAGAACTCAATATTTATTTATATTCTTTTTATCTTTTAGGCAAGCTATATATACAAGGGAGATCATAGATCCTAAGGGTACCATTAGATGTGTTCAGAGAAAAGATACACCAAAAAAAAAAAGAAAAAAGAAAAAGAAAAAGACACACAACCCAAACTCTTACTATGTTATAGAACATGATCATCATTCCAGAAATTTCCTTTATGTATCTTCTGAATAAATTTTCACCCCAATATCTTAAGAGTAACCAATGACTTGATTATTTTTCACAGAAATCAACTTCCATAATCATCATATTATAGAACTGGAGAACATTTATTCCTGTGTAAGTCTTCTTTCAATGAGTATAATTTGAGATTGGTTCGGTTTTTTTCTATTAATAGTTTGTTCTTTTATTGTTGAACAGTACTTAATGGATGTCTACACTAAAGGGATTTTCATCAGTACAGAATATAATACTTGCAGAATTCAATGTTTACATTCCCTATGTGGGGTTGATACATGTGTGTAATATATCTTAGTTATTTTTTTAGTCTCTCCCCATCTCTTGATGCTTTTCCCATTTGAAAAAGTCTAGCTTCCTATTTCCTATTATCTTTTTTAGGGGGGAGTGATATTTAATGATACATTGCTCTTCAGGGAAACGATTACAGAGTCCTTTGGAAAATAATCTGAAAACACACAGCCATGCAGGACAGATCTATTTTCTTACCACAACTACTGTAAACTGTAATCTTCTCTCCAAAATGACCTGCATCTTACACAAAAATAGTTGCAGGCAGGGAAACCAAGCATCTAGCTTTGTGGCTGAAAGTAAAACAAAACAAAACAAAATAAAAACAGACAAACAAACAAAAAGAAAAACAACACAAAGGAAAAAGAGCAATTCTTTGTTTAACCAGAGACTTAAAGCAGAGACTCTGGTGTCCTTTACCGTGCTGTCCTGGCCTCCTCTCTAGTCTTGTCCTTTCTGTCAATCTTCAGCACATCCATGTTAGCACTCTGCAGCTTTGAGCCACCACTGGAAACTTACTTCTTTGGAGCTCAGCACAGGGCTGATCTTCTTTTCCATCCATAGCTCTCAACAGACCTTTGTATTCTGTAGGCTCAACACCCTCTGCAGAACCCTTCTTTGGGTGGATCTAGTTTGGCCATTATATTTTTTCAGGGCGATGAAAATGCTGGCTGACTTCCAGCACTTCAGTTGTTATTAGCTATATCCCAGAAAAATATCTTATTATGATTGTTGGGAAGGATATTAATTATTTACTCTGTTTGCATTAGCTACATTACTCTCTGAAAGTTTTTAATATAGTTTTCTTCATTATGTTTAGAATATTATCATAATATATTAATCAAAGTTCTTCAATTTACAAAATAAGTATAAATTCACTGTGTTCACTTGGAGTAATATTATATAATAAATCAGTAGATGAAAGGCAATGTAGCAAAGGAAAAATGTTATTTCTATTATTTTATGTGAGAAAATTAGATGGGAAAATTGTATGTACAGTACTATTACGATGAGTTTTAAAAACTATAGATGTATGCTGTTCAAGACTAAAAGCATACATGAAAAAAAGTTTTTAAGAGCAGTATTTATTGAGAAAAAGAAAGCATCTCTCTAAAAGCTACAGAAGGGGGTTCCGAGTGGGTGGAC
>NDGN011488403.1:0-19027 GCA_002564285.1 Tympanoctomys barrerae | reverse complement strand
AGGCATAAAGAATTATATACTTCTCATGTTTGCACATAAGTCCAAAAATGTCACCATATACAAGCAGGACAGTCCCACAATATTCCTTTTCCTGTCTCTTGCTTATTGAAAAGGTTTTGCACGTCAAAAGAAAATCTCCAACAAGGTAAACAGAAAATCCACATATTAGGAAACAATTTTAGCTGTTTCTCAGAAAAAGGACTTCCATCTGGAACATATAAAGAAAAAAAATCTAGGCCCCCCAAAATTCAAAGGCCCAATCAAAACATGGGTATCTGAGATGAGTACATACTTCTCAGATGCAGAAATAGAAATGGCAAATAAATATATATAAAAAAATTCAACATCATCAGTCATTCAGGAAATGCAAATTAAAACAATACTGAGAACCATCTCACCCCAGAAATAATGGCTATCAGCTAAATGTCAACCAATAACAAATGCTTCAGGGACTGTGAAGAAAAAAGAATCCTTCTCCACTCTTAATGGGAATGTAGACTGGTACAACCACTATGGAAATTAGTGTGAAGAGTCCTCAAAAAACTAGGATTAGAGGTCCCATTCAACCCAGCTACTCCCCTTGTGGGTATTTTTCCAGAAGGACTAAAAAAACCCCATACGATGGTGATACATGTACACCCATGTTTATAGCAGCACAGTTTTCAATAGCTAAATCTTGGAAACAACCAAATGCTCATCAACTGAGGAATGGATAAAAAAGATGTGGTGTTTTTAAAAAATGGAGTATTACTCAGCTATTAAAAAGATAAACATGAGGCTTTTATAGGTAAATGGATGCAACTATGAACTAAATCAGACCCTCATATGTAAACATCATATTGTCTCCCTACGATAAGAACCTTTAAGAGTAAATAAAACCTGAAAGGTACAAAAGATATTGTGAAGGGGAAGAAACTGCTCACAGGGAACAAATGGGATAAGGGAAGGAGAAAAGAAAGAAAGGAGGAATGAAAGAACATGTGTATAAGCACAGGACAGCTGGGGTTATTGTACTACTAGTTTCTATTGGTCCAGTGAAGGGAATAGTCAATGGCTAATTATTTGGGAAATTTTTCATACTTATATCTGGCAATCTAAACAGCTAATTTGGAGACAACAATATGCAATGTAACAACTATTGTTGAATTCCTATCATCTTGGTTAGTGAAATTCTGTATCATTTCTAATTTATTATTATTTTTTAATTCTCTAAAACAACCCCTTTACTTCTTTAAGCAACTCCATTTGATGGTCTCTTTATATCTTAGTTACTTTCTTGGTCATCTACTGAGACATAACTTCTGCAAATTAAGGTAAGAAAGGTTTATTTTGTCTCACAATCTGTAGAGGTTTCAGTTCATAGCCAGCTTGCTCCAAGGCAGGACAGTATGGCTGAGAAATGGCTTAGAGAATGGTGGCTGGAGGCAGAGAGGGGTAAGGAAGGAGCAGGACAGGGAGAAACCCTTCCAGGACATTCTGCCAGTGATCCACCTCTTCTGATGAGAGCCCTCCTATTCAGAATAGGTCAACTACAACTTCTCAGTGGACTGCTCCACTGGTGACTAATACACTGCCATGGTCCAAAGCTCTCCTGTGAGTACCTGGGGACTTTGGGGAGGACATCTCAATATAAATCATAGCACTCTCTTACATAGCTTTAGCTTTCAACCCAATTACTGAATGATTGCTGCATAAGTGAGAGAATCATGTGGCAAATGGGCTTCTGGTTTCCCCCAGGGTTATCTTAGGACAAGAGAAGGGGTGTTCATTACACCACAGGGTTCCCCAACCTTGTGGCTTGTAACATCTCACTGTACTGTTGACAGATTTTGCTCTGCCTTCCCAAAGAAACCAAATTTGAAAGAATGTTATGAAATGTGCAGTATGTAATCCACACCCTCCAGAAGATTCCAGGTCACTCTTTTATAAGAGATCATGAGACTGAAATACACCTCACAGACTGTGGCAGCCTCTGACCCACATTAGAGCTGAGAGTTTTATCCCTGTAATAATGCTGTACTTACTTGTTTCCAAAAGAGATGTCCGTGACATTTCATATGTTAGATGAATGAACTTTCAATGCTAGATGAATGCTCCTGAAACTTGGGCTCCATGATGGTGTATTTGTTTGTTTTTTGAACTTTTGCAGGAGTAGATTATCTGGGAGTGGTGACTTCCCTACAAATTGTCAGTTATGGCTTTACTATTTAATAAAAAAGGTTTTCTCCTTTTTAGAGAACTTTTAACATAGGTCCTATATATATTTTCAGTTTTTCTGTATTTGAGGAAGGACATATAATGAAGTCATTCAGTAAATTGCATCTGCTCCCAGAGGTAGCATTTAAAAAGAAGATATCAGAGTTTAGGGCTTATTTTTAAGTCATTTACCTGAGTAAACAGATGCTGAGAGGGGGACTTGGGTGCAGAAAGTTTATTGAACAGTGTCTGGAAATAATACCTGTGAGGAGGAGGAGAGAAGCAACATGGAGCAGAAGGAAGAGACAGGATGTGGTAAAGCAGGGACTCTGAGCTAGGATAGCTCTTCAGAGCTGCTATGAATCTCCCACCTGCCAGTCATTAGATTTGGGTTCTGCTGGAAGGTAATAACCCCTTTGTGAATAGCTGTTGGTGGCCAAGGCCGAGAATGAGGTAGGGTCTCAGATGTGAGCTATCAGAGGTCAAACCTCCAGGAAACCCATGGAAGGTGTGCCATGGTCCTGGCTCAGGGTCCGAGAAGTGCGCCCTGGTAACCCGTGCAGGCCCTCAACATCAGTGCTGGAGTCTGAGCAACACTGGACATGGGAGGGACAAGGATGAACACAACTCTGGCACAGTT
Organism: Tympanoctomys barrerae; assembly: GCA_002564285.1. Lineage (NCBI taxonomy): Eukaryota > Metazoa > Chordata > Mammalia > Rodentia > Octodontidae > Tympanoctomys > Tympanoctomys barrerae. The sequence continues at coordinate 16,191 of NDGN011488403.1, read as the reverse complement.
TATTGAAAGTATCCTAATTTATGTATCCTTTGCATAATTCCAAATGTTTTTCCTTTAGTTACTCAACAAATGTGATTGTTAACTTTGACTGTCAACTTGGTTGGGTTGAGAAACACCTAGGAAATTAGCAAAGCATAATTCTGGATGTGTCTATGAAGGTCTTTCCAGAGGTGACTGTTGTGTGGAGACTCCATACGTTGAGTGAGGAGACCTGCCCTGAATGTGGGCAGCAATATCAGAAGGTTTGGGGACCCGGATGGAATGCAAGCAGGAGGCAATCCATGGACACAAGCTCTTTTGTCCATGCTCTTTGCTTCCTGGCTGCCATGAAGCAGCCACTGTCCTCTGCCACATTCTTCCACAGGGATGTTTCTACCTCCTTGCAGGTCTAAAAGCAGTGAGTGGAGCAGCCTTACTTTATCTCATTTGATTCTCAAATATAGTAAGCGGATATAAGACACTTTCTTTATAGCATTATACCAATAACATGACACAAAACAACTAACAAAATATTAGCAAGTTAAGTCTATCAATTAGTGGAATTTATCACAAGAATACAGCATTCTTTATAAACATTTGAATGTTGATCTCTGTAATTTAATAAATTACAAGATTGGGGGCAGAAACATGATCATCTCTGATAGAGTAAACACATTTGTCTAATTCAGCACTCGGGGTAAAATGGCACTGCCAAGAACTTCTTCAACTGGGTAAGAAGAATTTATAAAAAGTCTACCAGTAACATAGGTGGTGGCGAAATGTTTGACCCTTTTCCATGAGTAGAAATGTGGCAAGGATGTACATTCCGCTTTAATTTCATAGCATACTGGAGGTCTCAGCCAATGGATTACAGCATGAAAAAAAATCACACAGATTGGAAGGAAGAAGTAAAGTGAAAATTTGCAGGTGACCTGACTATACCTAGAGGGGAGGAAAGTGAGGCGTGGGGACAATCTGTGACTCGTGAGTTCATACTGGCAGTAAAGTTTGGAACTAAGTTCCAACGTAGCCTTCCTGATTCCAAACACTATATCAAAGTCAAATAGAAACAATAGAGACAAGTCTGCCATAAAGGAAATTAGATTTGGAAATGAAGAATAGAATTGCAATCCCAGGAATGCATGCACAGGCTGGTCTCTGCTACGCCTAGATAACAAGGGAAAGGTTAGGGGTCCTTTTAGGATAGATAAATCTAAACCAGTTATTTTGAAAGAAATTTCACCCACCTGGTGAAAGGTTGGGTGTAGGTGAGAGCTGGCTAGCTCGGATTGGAGAGTGACAGCAGGCCCTGGGTCAAGCTAGTCTTAAGGCCACAGGTGAGAGGCTTGTGGTCAGCTGGCAAGTAGAAAAAGTCCTTTTAGGTGGGTGGTTTCATTGGATTGGTTGTGCAGCAGAGCTTGTGGGACAGGCCTGAGTTTTCCCCTTACTTTTCCAAGGTCTTGGATGCCATGTGGTATGACAGGAAAGACTTCATTCTGTAGAAGGAATTTTCACAACTAGAATGAAAAGAGGGACTACAGTGTCACTTTGGTTCATGAGCTCAATTCCTTCCACAATCGTGAGGAAGATGGCCACATTTGTGTAGCTACGGGGAAAATGGAATTGGACGAGTTCATCACCTGATATGGAGTTAGTGAATGGAGTTCGTGAGCTCTGCTGAACACGTCTGTCTGTGAGCCCAGTTGTTCCTGAACATCAGCATTGGTGAACCAAGGCACATTATTATTACATTTCATTTGCTGAAAAGAATCCAAAGTAAAATTTTAGTCATAAAATAGGTCATTTTAATTCAACACTGTACTAAAGCCCTTAGCCAGGGGGGAAAAACCATGCAGTTTGTTATTGGCCATTTTCTGGGAAAAAAAAAAAATCAACTGCTGCATGGTGAAAATGGGAATGGGAAGGCTTCTGTCCAGAGCAGACCCACAGGCAAAGCCCTAGGCCTGTGTGCACTGAAATGTGGACAATGTGCAGCAGAGGAGTGTGGGTGGACCCACTCACCAACTTTAAAAGTTGAGGGCAACTCTCAACCTTTGACCTAGGAAGGTCAGGGCTGAGGAAAGATACTTTTTTTCTCAGTACCTTCCATGTACTGAGAACTTAAAAAATTCGCTATTAAGTGGTGGTGTAGGACAGAAGAGTTTAGAAGACAGGGTGTCAGGAGGCCTGTAACTAGGGTGACTCCTGTCCATTATCATAACTGTGACCCTACGGGAGAGAGAAGGTGCTGTTAATATCCTAGTGGGCTGGCAGGCATAAACCAGGGGTGTCCAAGGCAAATATCTGGTCCTCGAATCTGTGGTGGGGTACGAAGAAAACTGGCATGTTTGGGTGTCCAGGAATCAGCGGCCCAGGAGCAGCGTAAGTTTTGTAGGATTTGCTCTGGCACTGGGTCAGTCCCTCAGGTGAGGGGACAGACTGACACTCACTCATGGGGGAGTGTTTTAGGGAAAGCCAGATCTGTGTTGAGCCTCAGGGTTTCCTGAGCCCTTAGTGGTAATTATGTAAGAAAGAACAATAGGTCCCGTGTACTGAACACTCAGTGCAGGCTGAGTATTCTGAGATACATTTTTGTCTGAGTGACATCATTCAATAGTGCTGGTGGAAGGAATTTCCATAACCCAAGTAAGGAAACAGCAGCCCAGAGAAGTTGAGTAACTTTCCCTAGATCACTCAGCTGAGAAGTCACAGCGTTGGGATTTGAACTGTAATGTTAACCAGTCCTTACTTTCTCCCTCTTGGGTTGTCGACTATTTCACAAAGCCAGGTGTGTGGCATAGGATGAATAGGGTTACACAGCAACACAGTAGAAACAGGGGGTCAGCACAGCCCCCAGGTCAGCTCTGACCCTTCATGGAGAGACATACAGAAAAGCAGAAGGGTTCTCAGCAGCTGCCCGGGGCAGATGTGGCTTTGGCTTTTGCCTGAAGCAGCACGGGGCTTGTAGTGTTTATAGTTGCATTGTTATTCTGTGTGGGTGAACGCCCACTTCAGGTGGGAGTTGCATCCCTCAAGGTACCTGAGCCTCATTCCTGTAATCACCAGGTCACCGCTGGGCCAGGCAGCCTGCACTTAATTCTTTCATCTCTTTCCATCAGTCAATCTAAGGGCCTCCTTAATTATTTTTATTGCTTTTCTCTGAACTCTTTTCAATTTGCTGGCATATCGCTTTTTGAGTGGCGAGATACCAGAAGTGTTCTTCAGAGAAATTATAATCTCCTGCACATGATGTAATGCTTTGGCTGAGGAAGTTGGAAATCAGAGCAGCAGTTTCAGCTGCCATCGGTATCACAACCTGCAATCAATTCAGTCATCTCCAATTAAGTTGACTTTTTATTTTCAGGTAAGGTAAGTTCTTGGCTCAAAGTCAGTACAATTTATATCTGGAGCTCTTTCAAGGTGTAGGTATGTGTGCATTAAAAACAAAAATAATAAAGTAAGCTCAGGAAGTAAAACAGAGAAGTTCTTGGTCTTTGCTCCCTTATCAATCAGCCAGGATGGGCCAGATCCCAGTTGCTGGGATTGAGAAAAATCTTACTTTGGGTTATTTTGAACATTAGTAATATTTTGCTCAATCAAATTGAGTCTTATCTGGCACACCCTAGCCAGGCCAGGTTCAATCCCTGGTACTGAAAGCCAAGCAAAAGCAAAAATAAAAACAGGCTACTCTTGTTTCCTGTGATACATTTCCAATAACTTGGTGCTTGTGTTTCCATTTCTACAATGCTATCTACTTGCTTTTCAGGTGCCAGGGGCCTCTTGTGGCTCAGATTTTAACTATCTTTGGTTTACTTTTTCAGACATTAAATATGCTTTGATATGAGTAATTATATTGATCTAGACATGTTAGAATTGTCTCCATGTCATATTCTTTTCTCATAAGTAACATGTAACTTGGAGTTAAAAAAAATAACTTGAACTCAATTTCAGAACTTTATTTTTCTCAGATTTAAGCCACTTTGGTTCTTTTTTAAATTTTTTTATTTTAAAGAGAATAGAAAAATAATAGATGAGACATTAGAAATGATACACAATTTAAAAAGTCTGTAGCCTATTTTTAGAGTAGTTTTTATTTTTTAAAAATGTTGTATTATTTTCCCAAAGAAGAGCATATTGGTTTCCCAAAGATGAGACTGCCTCAGGACAAAGCAAAACAATTCTAAAGGTCCAAACCTAAAACTTTGTTAATGCAAAATAAAAACATGAACTAGACAGGCTGTCGCTTTCGGAGTCCAACCACGCATAACTAGTTCTGGTGACCCATCTTCTCTTACCTGCAATGAACTGGATGTAGCCTCTAAGAAAGTTTGAACTGGCCCTGGCTTTTGTTTGGGAAAACCAGGAAACCCTGGTGGGGGAAGAATCAGTTGATGTTTTCAGTACCCACCCATCACTCCATCTGGAGTGCAGACTGATGCTGGCTTTCCAAAGTGTCTTTGCTCCTGTGTAAGAAGTAATCTGAACCCACATTGCAAAGTTGGTCTTGGCTTTTTCAAAATGGGCTGAGAGAGGATGCGTGAAAGGAGAGAGCTAGGACTTGGATTTCATTAGTGCATTTTATTTGATAATAAAGACGATCACATTCTTTTGTGCGTGTCTGTGGTTGAAAACACCACCATCACCAAATGCTACCGTAAAACTTCTTAGCAAAGTCATGACAATACTCTCTTCTTGCAACTCCCCTGACTTTGTGTCTTTCTATAATATACAGTATAATTTATAAAAGTGTGAGCAACTGTGGAATTGTTCTCCTAATAGATTCTGAAGATTCCAATTTCCATTCTGCCACACAAGACTGAAAATCCACTTGTGCTCACTTATCTGTATCTGTACCTCATCCCCACGCTGCATCAAAAATCAGGTTCAGGTGCAGGTTAAGAGCATGCATTTACCTCCCGAATATGGGACTTATTAAATATCTCCTCACAATTAACATCACCATATCAATAAGAATTATCATTAGATCCTGTCAATCAGGTGCTGAATTTTGCTTCAGGGAAACAAAACAATTTAAATTATAGCAAGTGCTCTCCTTCTTTTTTACATGCTTCTCTTTAAATTGGATAATTATGTGGCTTTTCATTAGATTCCTCTAAGCATAATAGATCACGATATTCACCCTTTGACCTTGGTGATGAATGTCCCTGGTGAAAACATGTGACAAGCCGTGTTCTAATGAGAAGGAAATACTGAATAACTGGAAATCTTGTATAATGAAAGGAGAAAGCAGGAGAGAAACACAGCAACCTTTAAGGCTAATGCCCAAAATGTATTTGTAATATGGCGATGATGTGAGCTGGGGAGAAAGGGGCTATTCTTGGTCCTAATAATTCTACTGGAAACACTGATTTTTTTTCTCCTTTGGTGTGTGTGTGGGGAAAGGAAAAACAGACATTTTTGGGAAAGCTTCGCATTAGAAAAATGCCAGTCCCAGCTGAATTGCAAGCACAGATGGAGTGAATCTACTGGCCTACGGGGAGATTCAAATGACTCTCTGCGTCTTGAACACCTGCAAATGGGAATCTGAGGGCGCCGCTCCTTTTATGGCTGTCTTTATGGGAGTTCTAAATGTGAGGGCAGATGAAAAGGAAACAGTTTGGTCTGGGAGGGTAATCTTAACAGGGGGTGATTTCGAAGTGAAGGAGTAGCAAGGAGGCAGCTCTTTCCACCTCCATCTCTTGGTCGATCTCTAAGAAGCCCGGCCTGGTGCAGCCTGGGCACCTCCCCTATCTCCAACATTCTCATTCCCTACAGTGAAGAGAGGTTGGGGCATCTTAACCCAGGGATGTAGCCACAGGGCAAGGACAAGCCGGGGACATCTAGCCTTACCTTGTTTCTTCCCCCAGCTCTTATTTACCTGCTTTGCTATATGTCATTTTCAGGCTGATCCAGGCATAGCTTTGATCCCAGGGACAACAGATAGGGGTTTCCAATCAGTGGTTGATACCATGATATGCTCTGGGGGCAAGGAAGTGGGCAGAGTTTGCTTCTTCTAGATTTCCTAGATGCCTCCCTGCCCATGGATCTCCTGCACAAAGTCACCCCACTGAAAAGCATTTACTGCAGGTTTGGATTGGCTGAATCATCTAAGGGAATGGGAGTTGAGGCAGGACCTCTTTGTTAAATATGCACAGTAGGATGTGCTTATGTTGGGGTGGGAGATAGACAGGACTCACTGCTTATTAAGTATCCATTTAATGCCGAGTGCTCTGCCTGCTTCTTGATATGTATTCTCTAACTTATTTCTCCCATCAAGCCTATTATGCCACTGTATGACTTAGGAAATGGCTCCACCTGACCCAGAATGATGTGCCAGAAGGGCAGAATTTGACCCTCGCCTGCACCGATTCCCAGATCCACATTTTCCTTCTTTTCTGTATTTCGGACAGGATCTACAGGGTCTACAGGGTCTACAGGATCTCACTACATAAATCAGACTCGTAGTGATCCTCCTGTTTTCAGCCTCCCAAGTGTTAGGATTACAGATGCATGCCACTACACTCAGTCTCAGTGTGCCCTGGGGGCGGGGCCAGCATGGCACACCAGGGATCGAACCCTGGCCTTGTGCTCTGCCTAAGCAGGTGCATTAGTCTGCTGAGCTATCTGTCTGGCTCTCCATGTTCTTTATGTTGGAGTTAGTGCAGTGCGTGACGCCATCACTGTCTCCTGAGAACCAGACCTTTACTGTACCTTCTCCTCAGCTTACCTTCCCAGGTTGTGATGGAGTTAATTTGATTATTATAGACTTAATATTATTATCATCAATCTTGCTAGTTGTAGATTGTATTTTGCTTAACAGAAGACATGCAAGAAAAGAAACAGCTGCCTCACAAATTGATTTCTTCCGGTAAATGCCAGTTTGGGACAAGAATTTGCAGTGAGTGATGTTTATGTTTACAGGGGATTAAGAAACTAATCAGGTTCAAAACCATGGTCCCCTCTGTTTATCTACAGATCTGGTTTGCTTGAGGTAGAACTCACCCTTGAGCCCTCACCTCTGACCCTCTCCAGGTGGATTCCCATGGAGACCTCCTCGCGACCTGCAATTCTTCACCTCTTTCAGCAAAGCCTGCCAGGAAGAGAAATATCCAAAGTCCATTTTGAGCTCTCAGCTTGGAATTTACCTGTGATTTGTCATGGACATCGGGCAATTACTGGCACACAGAGCTGAAGGAGAAGGGCGAGAGGGGAGGCGCAGCCTCTCCAGCAAGATCATCATCTTTGCATCTGTCACTCTCAGCGACATCTCGGGTTTGCATTCCCAGCTCAGCTGCACAGAGAAGAGATCTTTTAGCATCTCCCTTGTTACCCATATGCTGAAGAAACTAGAAAAGACAAGTAATGGTAGATGCTGAAAGCCCCTGGGTGCTCCGGTGCTCCAGGAGGTATCCCCAAGAACTCTGTAAAGAAGGTCTGTCATTCTCCTTCAAGATCCAAACCTCCAACACAAAGTGGATCAGAACAGAGGTGCTGGAGTCCTCTGAAAGCACCAAAGTCCTCTGCAGGGGTTGAAAGAGCTCCCATGCCCACACACTCTACTATGATCTACTCTGCATGTTATGTTTGCAAACCTACAGAGAGAATGTTTTGATCAGAAAGGAGGAGGACTGTTGAACCAAGGATGTAGGACAGAAAGAGGGAATCTGAGGAAGGTCAGTGGGACCCAGGGCAAGGGAGCTGACTGAGGTAATACAGGGCCTCTTGAAAGATGCATTCTTTTTTCTTTATGTATTTGATGCAGAGTCTCACTGTGACTCTTAGTGATCCTCCTGTTTTCAGTCTCTTCAGCACTGGGATTACAGGCATGCACCACCATGCCCAGACTTGGTCATAGGCTTAGCGTGTCCCAGGGGCAGGGCTGGTGCAGCATGTGGGACTCGGGATAAAATCCGTGTCCCTGTGCTTGCTAATGTAGGCTCTTAGTCAGCTGAGCTATCTCTCTGGCCTGAAAGATGTATCTTCACTGTGCTGACGGAAGCCATCAGCAGCACAGGTCCATAAATAGCAGCTTTCAAGGGTGCAGGTTCCAAGGGAAGGATACCCCTCCTCTCCTGGCACCACTCAACACTTTCTCTTCTCTGACTTCACTGAATGTTTGCGAGCAGCCTCCAGATTATCCTCTGGTCTCCACAACAGTAACTCACAGAAAGCAGAAGGGAAGAGGCACTGACTTCAACTATCCCTGAGGGTGACTTCTTGCTAAGGGCTGTTCTCCTTGTGTTCAGACTGGCCCAGGAAGAGCTGGGCTGTCCCCTCTGAGCTGAGACCTGGCCTGGGAGCTGAGCACATCAAGCCACCGGGTGCCAAGGGGTTCTTCTAGGAGCAGTTGCTGCTCATCATGTCTGCCTCAAAGTCTTGGAAGCTTTAATAAAAACCTCTATTAGCCATTTTCAAATGTAGAGTTTAGTGGCATAGAGTCCATTCACACCACTGCATAACCACTCCACTCTCCATTCCCAGAACTTCCTCATCATATCCCAAGGGAACTTTGTGCACATTGAAGAACAACTTCTCATGACCTCTTCCCACAAGCTTCTGACGGCCACCATTCTTTTTTCTATGAATTTGTCTAGTTTGAGTAATGCATATATGTGAAATCACGTCACATTTGTCTTTTTATAGCTGGCATACTCAGCACAGTATTTTCAAAGTATTTTCAGTATCTCTGTGGCAGCTTGTGCTGCCATTCCTTTCCTGCAATTCCATTCCATTCCTTTTTAAAACTGAGAAAAACAAAACAAAAACAAAAACAAAGCTGTTTAACGGCCAGGGAGATAGCTCAGTAGAATAAGCACTTGCCTGGCAAGTGCAGGATCCTGAGTTCAATTCCTGGTTCTGCAAAAACAAACAAACACTGAGTAATAGTCCATGCTATATATACTACATTTTGTTTATCCTCTTGCTGATGGACAGTGAGGTTACCACCGTTGTTCTTGTGAATAATGTCCCATCAACACGAGTGTGCAAATATGTTCATGCACTTGCTTTTAATTCTTTTGAGTGTGAAAGGAAGCATTGTGAACTTCTGCAGCAGCAATGCCTCACCTTCTAATGAGCAAGCGCACCAATGTGTATCTGATCATATCAACCTGACAGGTAAAGAGTTTTCTGGCCTTCCTTTTTTGAAGGTAACTGAGTCTCAGAGAAGCAGAATGAGATTCTAGATTTAAAAGTTGGTTTTCTAATAACCACTTAAAAACTCCCTGTACCACAGCACACACAGTGTGAGGGCAGCAGAGGTATCTGTCCTTGTCTAGGGCAGGACTGGCTTGTAGGAGATGCTCAGTGAGCCTTTGGTGGATGAAAACAGCCCTGTAGATCCTAGTACCCAACAGCACGAGCTCTGCATGGGTTCTCAGTGGGACATATTGGTTCACTTGCTTGAGAACTCAAGTGGGTCTTGGAGAGCCCTTGAGGCTTCTGAAGGAGAGAACTGGCTTCACATGTGACTACTGGGAATTGAGGGGATGCCTGCACCCACTCCTTTGACTCTGCAGGCTCCATGCTCCCTGTTCCTGTGGCAAGTACACCCGGGATTATGCTGAGGCAAGTAATGCTCCTGAGCCACTGATCTGTACCAGGAAGAAACTTGGGCCACCCAGGAATGAACCTGTTTTCTCACAGGTTCTTTCCACTTTGGTCACTGGGCTGGATGTGAATCATGACCCAGAGAGGAAAAGGGAATATCAGAATTTTAACATGATATGGAAGAAAATTCCACACATTCTGTTATGGCTGAGTACAAAGAAAAGCACTGCTGAGAGATGTTTTGTCCTCAGAAGCTTCTAGAAGCTTCTCCCTCACTTCCACACTCATCATCAGAATGGCACAGATTCTGTCAGGCACTTACTTTGATTAGATTTTGTTGTTTATATGGAAATTGGACTTAAAGAAAATGATTTTGCCAACACAGGATGTGTAATTCATGCTGGACTCAACTCTGCCAAGTCATGGACTCACAGACAGCAGGCTTGTAGGCTGCGCACACATACGCCATACTGGGCACGCACACACTGTGGCGAATCCTGCCTGTCCTGGATCTTCCTTACCTTTGTAGTGAGTTGAGAAGTGGAGAGCTGTGCCCAGAGCAAGAGCTTTTAGAGATTAAGTCTATAATTTCTTCATTTCCAAGAGGAGCTCCCTGATCTGTGTTAGAGTGCTTTATAGAGAACTGTGTTAGGGAACCTGGGCTGAGTTGATGGTGCAGACCGAAATGTGACCTTGCTTTCCCCAAGGTCATATAGCTGGTTGGAGGTTCCTAGTGGTTCTTTAGTATTTCTTACCTAAAAGGCACTATGGGATGGTGGCCAACAGAACACAAAAGTCTATGAATTACATGTATTGAGTAGAAGAGAGGTAGATGGATAAACATTGGGATGAACCCTGGACTTTCTCTCCAACCTGCTATCCCAAATGTGTCCGAGAAAGTTCACAGCAATGTTGCTGGATTAAACATTCCAGGAAACACTGGTGTAGGCAATTTGTAATTCACTGCATAGTTACTGGAATTCATTGGAGAATTACCAGCGCTCCATACTGCTCTGCTCAGTGAAGACCTGGCTTGAGCAGCCTCCAAGTCTGAACTTTTAGAGCTGAACCCAAATCAATAGAGCACTGGGTAATGGAGAGTGACTGGCAGAGAGCATTCCGGTTAAAGTGTTCGTGCCAAGGTCACACGTATCAACATGAGAGGGTCACCCGACTTTTATCAGTACATGTTTGTACCACATAATGATTATACACACCAAAGTATAATATTTGCATTCTGCATCCATGAGATCCTACCCTATCATTTACGGTTGCTCCTAAAGTAAGTCATTTGGCTTTACAACAAGGACATCCTTTGTTTTACAACATGCAATGCATCTGTAATGACCTGTCATTTTTTCTGAATACAGTTCACCATCCTTGCAGGATGGAGAAGGACTGCCATAAATATGAGAAGGGTGCCAAGGACAGCCTGTCTCTCTGTGGGCATGTGTGAAAGACGAGGAGAGGGAGGGACAAGGAATGGCATAGACAGGTCCAGACAGTCCAAGCTGGTCTCCATCTCAGCTGAGCCCTAGCCTGGTATCTCTGGGCAACTATGGTCAAGAGTCAGATTAAAAGTTGTGATTTCAGAATGATTCTAGGGATTGCTTCTGGCAGGAAAAGGCCGGGAACCAAACTTTAGTGAAAAAATTACTATATGCTAAGCATTATCTAGTCTCCACTTCATTTAATGCAGTAACTATAAATTAGTTCTACTTTTTTTTTTTGTGGAACTGGGGATTGAACTCAGGCCTTCATGCTTGCCAGGGAAGCGCTTATTCCACTGAGCCATCTCCCTGGTCCGAGTTCTACCTTTTGTATTACAGTTTTTTCAGGAAAGTTAGATTTAGGAGATTTAAAAACTTGGTCAAGATCACATGTTGTATAAGTAGAAAGAGCCTCCACCTGTAATGGATGGGCCCATAGGCTATGGTCAATTACTTTTGTTCTGGATGGCAGTGGTAGGCAGCAGGTTGCATGAGAAAATTCATCCTGAACAAGGACACAGAGGACAGAAATAAAGTCATTTTAGTAATCTCAAATGGTGTGGTCCTTTAGGAGAAGTGGGTGCCAGCAACACCAGGGTTCAGAGTAGTTTTTGCTGCTCAGTAGGAATTGCCAGAGCCTTAAATACTGTCATCCAGCAACAGTCAGCTGGAGTAGTGCCAGGTTTTGTGTTTCTCTTGTAGATGAAAAACACTTTAAAAAGTAGATTAAGGGCTGGGGAGATAGCTCAATAGAATAAGCACTTGCCTGGCAAGCTCAGGGTCCTGAGTTCAATCCCCCATACCGCAAAATAAATAAATAAATAAATAAATAAAATAAAATTTTAAAAAAGTAGATTCAGGGCCAGAATATGGCTCAGCAGAATAAGTGCCTGCATGGCAAGCATGAAGTTCTGAGTTCGATCCCTTGGGGGGGGGGGAGATTCAAATAAATGTGGTCTACTCAGCAAATATTTATTGTGATCTTACTATATATTACGAATTGATACAACATAATCCTTGTGTAAGTGAGCTTATATTCTAGTAGAGACAATGAATCAATAAACAAGCCCTGACTTAATACATGGTGGTAAGTTGAATGGAGGAAAGCAAGGTAGAGTCGGTGACCGGAGGCCTGTGTATATGCGTGTTGTGTAGAAAGGTTGGAGAGGGTTTCACCAAGAACGAAGAGGAGCAAAGTACCACTAAATGTGGCTGTGTGTGGGAACTGCCTGCAGCACAGGGAACAGTGACCTCGAAGGTCATAAGGCAGGATGCGCTTGGTGTGATTGAGGCAAAGCATAGTGCCAGTGTGGCCTAGCAGGGTGAGAGAGGGAGAGGGCAATTGACCAGCCAGAGAGCACAGAGACTTTAGGCCACTGTAAGAGTGTTGGATTTCACTCTCAGGGGCCTGGGAACTTACTAGGATTTTTTGAGCAGAGGGGTCCATGAGTTTGGCTTTCATTATTTATATATATATATATATATATATATATATATATATATTTTATTTACTTATTTATTAGGTACAGGGTCTCACTATGCAGTTCAGACTTATAGTATCTTGTCTCAGCCTCCCCAGTGCTGGGATTATAGGACTGATCCACCATGCCTGGTTTTGGAGCCAGCAGGACATGCCTAGGGTTCTGGGGCCAGCATGGCATGCAGTACTGGGGATTGAACCCGGGTCCTTGCACTTGCCAAGCAGGAGCTTAGACCACCAAGCTATCTTCCCAGCCCTGATATTTATTTTTAAAAGCTCACTCTCCCTGCTGTGTTAAGAATAACTGGTAGAGGGGCAAGGGTGGAAACGGGGGCATATTTTGGGAGACTGTTGTTGCAGCTCTCCTGGAGAAAGAAGGTGATTTGGAGCAGGGTGAAGGCTGTAGAAGTAGTGAGAGGTGGTAGGAGTCTGGACCAGCTTAGATTTGCTGATGTATTGGAATATGAGGATGGAAGGGGGTCAAGGGTGACTGAAGTCACAGTCCTGGGCCTAGGATGGGAAAGGAATGACATTTGTTGAGAAGGCATCTGGGGATGCAGGAGGGATGCATGTGTATGTGGGAGGGGTGAGAAGTACTTGGGAACCAAGTTCAGATGCCTGCTGACACCTGTCCATGCAGAGATCTCTGGAGGTGGGGTGGTGGGAGGGAGAGTATCCAAGGGTGAAGATATATTTGGAGCTTCTTAGCAAATAGATGGTGTTTATGACCACAAAGCTGTATGAAGTCAGCTAAGAATAGAGTTTAGAGACAGACAGGGTCTCAGGACTCATTCTTGAGGTGCTTGTAACTTTTTTCCTTAAAAAAATGGGAAGGAGATGGAAAAGGAACAGTTTTTTTGACAAATGGAGGATGCTGCAGAGTGTTCGAGCCAAGTGAGAACAGAGAGCTGACCTTCACCACCAGCCCTGGGGGCAGCCTGCAGGTGGAGGGGCAGTGGAAGCCCAACTGCAGTGGGCTCAAGGGAGGCTGGCAAGGCCAGGCAGTGGAGTCTGCAGGTTACATACCTCTCTTGAAGAGTGGTTCTGAAACCAGGAGCAGAAAAATGGGGCAGAACCTGCAGTGTGAAGCCAGGGAAGGATTATTTTTTTTTAAGATGCAAGAAATTGCTCCTGGTTTGTATGCTGATGGGATTGACGGACTCGAGAGAGAAACACTTCCCTTCTGGAGTGTCCTCCTCAGATAGGTGGGGCAGGAGCTCTAGGAGTCAGCCTGGTGGGGAGCAAGAAGCCCCTGGTGTGGAAAGCGAGGCAGGGAGGGAGGGCTTGTGGATACAGGCAGGGGAGGAGCAGGAGCAGCCGAAGGAGCAGGAGGCCCAGGAGATGAGGTCAGCAGCTGACACTTGAGACAGAGCAGGGGTGTTTAAAGTTTGGCAAAAGGGACAGAATCATCCTCCCAAACCTTGAGAGAAAGTGGGACAGGGTGTGGTTGGGTAACCAGGTTGGGTAACCAGGTTTCTGGGATACAGCAGGGGCCCAACTGGGAAGGGATTGGCAATGAATACAAAGTAAGTGGAGTTCATGCCACTTAAAGTGAGCTAAAATATAAACTCCAAAAGTATTTTACAACATAAAATGGATTAATGTGTACTGAGTCAAAATTATTTGATGACATGATTTCTCTTCTTGGACCCTCCAATGTTTCCCTTTATGTAGAGTATTCAAGCAAAATCCAGCAGCAGGCTTGTTCCCCAGCGCTCATCTCTTTGGATCCCGGTTTGCTCTCTGCTTCTGCTGGGCTGGTCCACATCCCACTCCTTCCAGTACCCGTGGAAGCCAGTGAGGTTTTATTCACAAGGTTCCCTCTCCATTGCCTGACTTTTCCCGAGCTCCATGCCTGCTCCTGACCAGCCTATGTTTGCTTTCTCTGCCTTTTCATCTGCCATAGGCAAGCGTGTGCTGGATAGTGTTTTATTAGCTGATTATTTTACTGGAAGAGCCTCCGCTCCTGCAAAGATTGGGTAGATTTGAGGTTAATAGTAGTTCCACTTCTATCTGTGGGTGTCTAGAAATATTTGATGATCTGATCAAGGTATGAAAAGAAGGTTGCTTGACCTCTCAGTTGCAGGCGGGATGCTGAACTTCCTTCCTGTCCCTCTCCCTTGCTCAGCCCCAGAGCTGCACTAGACACCTTTGCAAATCCCAATCTGCAACTGCTAAAAACAGACACTTGGACCTGTCAGCATGTGATCCTTCTCTGTTTTTCCCTTTTGCAGCTCTTCAAATGCTGGATGGATTTAAGTGGAGCTGGGGGATCTGTGAGTGAAGCCGGGTGTTTGTGTTTCCTCTGTGATAGTTGCCAGTGAACCAGAGAATCTTCCGATCCCTGAAGCTGGCAGAGAGGTGACCTGCATCGAGGCCTCTCTACCCCCTGGGTGGCATCAAATTGAGCCCCACACAGTTATTAGAGGGATAATGGGATTCATTTCCAGCAAAGACTGCCTGGCTGGGGCCAAGCTTATTTTAATTTTCAATGTTAATAAACTTGTGGCTATTGCTTTTTTCACATCGATGTGCCTCACACCTCATTTCGCCCACCCATTAGGCAATTACCAGCAGCGCCTCTGTTCCCAGCACCTCTTAAACATGGAGCAATTATGCTTATTTGGTGAATGATGTAACTTGGAGGAGGCAAGTGCACTGGTGTAGAACTTTACCCAACTTCCTTAGGTACGCACGAGCACCTTCCCTTAGAAAAAATCGGGCCCTGGTTCCAGGTCTCTCGAAAGTAGAGGTGCAGGGATCATCCCTGCCTGATTGCCCAGTCTTGAGCCACCAGGGAGCCCCTGAGCCAGTCCCAGCTGACCCAGGCCTCTGGCTCCCAGCACTGGACTGTGAAAACAACCCATCCAGCTTGGGAAATGAGCTGCTAATACTCTTCATTTATCTTGAAACGGGAAGTTTTCAACAGGCCTTAAGTGTGTATTAATGCTCGAGAGTAATGAGCCCTTTATTTATAAAGTTGTTTAATTCCTCACTTTTGTGCTCCTTGTGGCTCCAAGTGGATTTTTCATTTACCAAGTTGCTCCGTGATTTCCACAGCTGCTTAAACCACCCTTGTCTTCCCCTTCCCTGATTCCATGACTGAAAGTGGAGCAAAGTGAGTGCCTGCTGGCTTCCCATCCCCTCTGCAAATCTTCCTGGGTTGGAAGAGTGGTTCATGTGAGGGGCCATTCAGGGCGCAGCCTGCAGTGAAGACGTAGGGCCCAGCTGCAGGGAGCCGACCTTGGCTCTGACCACCATGCAGAAGCCACTGCTCCACCCAGTGGTCCTCTTCTGCCCGACCTTGTCACAGCCTGTTACTCACTTGTTTGTCCTCAGTGTCCCCAAATCCCTGCTTGGCAGTTTTCCATAATTTTCAGTGAGGGACAAGTTGTGTCTAAAACTCCTTTCCGAACATGGAGATTCTGGGCTGTGAGTTCTAGGACTTTCAAGTAGTCAAGTAGAAGTTTGCTGCTTGTTAATAGTGCGAACACATCTGTGGGCTGGAATTCACTCTCTTGTGGTGCTGGAGGTTGAGCCCAAGTCTTCAGGCATGCTAGGCAAGCAGTGTACTGTTGAGCTACATTTCCAACTCCAAGTACGCATGTATGTATGTATGAATTTTACTAAGGAGTGAACCCAGGGCCTCTCACGGAAGCCATGTGAAATAAATATATTTATATGTTTACCTGT
>NDGN011488401.1:0-10444 GCA_002564285.1 Tympanoctomys barrerae | reverse complement strand
AAAAACTCCCTTTTCTGTGATATTTATTGAGTTTAGTCTCTAGTATATAAATCTGAGAATGAGACATATTAAGACTGAAATAAAAAAGGGTGGTAGTACCAAGCAGAACATTCAGATGAACACTGTTTTCTTTTAGCATTGAACTTTAAAAATAAATTAGCATTGAATTTTAATAGCAGATACTTATTAACTTTTCTCAATTTCTATAACAAGTTGAGAAGTGATGTAAAATCCATTTTTTTTTTCAGCTGGAGAGCAACACACCTCGAGGATGGATTCTCTTGTAAGTAATGGAAGGGCTGCGAAAGCTGCTGTACTTTCTCTTGTTCTCTGATGAACTTTATTCTTAAAGGAACTCATACAATGAGACAGGTGACCTCCTAAGTAGCCGCTTGTCATAACTTAAATTTGCCTGCTGGTGGGGGCAGCTGTATGTATGTACACCTAGTATTTTAAAAGTATGACTTTTCTTTAAAAATATGCCTCTGGTTTACCAGACAGATAAAAAGAAATGTTTTTGTAGGACTTGAGACACCTCAAATTCAGTTTGGATTTGTGAACTCCACACAAAGGCCCTGTGTATTGTGAAGTTGTCTATATGCACAATGCCACAAACAGAGCTAGGAACTGGAAGTCGCCCTCGCTGAGCTCTTGGTCACGGGCAAACATTAGTGCAGCTAAATTGGGCACCCCTGGCCATCAACTGAACAAATATTCAGTGTGTACTCTGAGCTTCAGGTCTTTGTTAAAGTGGGAAGGAACCAGGCTAACTAACACTGCAGAATCCCAGTTTGATTGTCTGTTGGTTGTATAATTAAAATTCCCATGTATGTAAGATGTAATATGAATAATTACTTAATCGTCTATATTTATTAAATTTTCTCATCAAAAAGCCCTGAGGTAAGGGCATGAGAGTAAGAATAAAACTCAATCCTAGAAGTCAAAGCTACAGGGCAATGGCTTGGTGTACACAAATAGCATAAAGCAAACAGTGTTAGTTCAAAACCTGCCCAGCAAGATCAGTCAGTCCTGGTTTTACCTCTTCTGTTTGCACCTAGCCAAGTAGTGAAACCTGCTGCAGATCTGGGTGGTGCTTCCAAGGGTGATTTCTTGGGGCCCTTCAAGTTGAGTTTTGTCTGCTGGGCTTCTCTTTAAGTGGCTCTGTTAGGAGGAACTTGCCTATCTTTTTTAAAAAAACAATCTGCAGTCTCCAAGAAGCCCAGAGAATCCAGTTGTTCTCTCTGCGGGACTCCTAGCTACAGCCTCTGGCTTTCCATGTGCATCTGTTTGTAGTGGCTTCCTAACCTCTCTGCACTCAGCCACAGATCCTGTGCCACACTGTGGTCTGGAACAGGTCCCTGCTTGCTGGTTGGCTGCTTGCTTTTTTTTCCTGCTTGTCCCTAGGAAAGAGCATGGGTTGCCTTTTGCATCCATGGTGCCATCCACAGTGCATGGTGTGTCTGCCTGTGACAAGCTTCTTCATTTGTCCGGATGCAGTATTTTGTACAGGGAGGCAGGAAGACAAGCTCTGGCCCCACCGTGGCTGTTTACAGAAGCTGCCCAATCCGGAACAAAACAGTTAACCCTTTCCGCCCCTGTGCACTCCCCTTTGGGGGGAAGAACGGCTTTTAACTTCACCTGATTGTTATGAGGATTAAGTAAGCTTATGTTGGTCAAATGCATGGTACATAATTGCTATGTTCAACACACATCAGTTAGCAGCTTCTTCCCTCCCAGTTCCTCACTGTAATTAGTTAATCTCCATACTTGTGCACCTGAGCACTATACCAGCCCAGCTCTCCAAAACTCATTCACAGAATTTATAAGCCAGCCTTCCACAGGCTCACCAGGGAGGTCCAGGCCCTTCCCAGTGGGAGGGAGCAGGTTGCTTTACCAAGGCAGTGTCAGCGAAGGAGTTTCCCACAGATAGCCTCACGCATCTGACACTCAATCTGTGCCCAGAAAGTGATGATTCAAGCACAGGGATAGGAGGTACAGGAATGAGAGTCCTCGCTCCACTCAGCCCCAAGGCAGCCCCTCCAGTGTACCAGACACCAAGCTAGGTGGCGAGGTAGCAGCCATGGGCCCAGTGGTCCTGTTGCTTTCAATTTTCAGAATGGAAATCATGTTTTCCTTGTTCTGTAACTTCCTGTAAGCACCTGGGAAAATAACTTCTATCCAAATAGACACTTGATAAATAGACTCTAAGGGCACTTAACAGAGAGTGAGAGGACTGCACCTCCTTGGTTTCTCTACCTGTGTGATAATAAAGCCAGTCCACATTTTTCTCAAATGTCCCTTCCTCCTCTAAATGTCTAAGAAGTGACTGACATTTGAAGCTAATTGCAGGCATGTATGCTAGTATCACCTGTCTCTTGAATGAGGGATTGGACTCTAAAGATAAATGACTGTAGCATTTCTGAAAGAAGCATGAAGGTTTCCAGGATTGGAAATTGGTTTTGAGTTATCATAGCTTCAGTGCTTACATTTTTGTCTTGAAACTAGGAGAGAGAAAATTAAGTTAAAATGCCATCAGGTTTTGCATGGAGTTAATGTTGGATCTTTTAAAACTGGTGACATAATGTTTTAGTTGCTTCACAAATATCTGGTGACAAAGTCCCTTTTCTTCCCGAGAGAGGTAAATATGCCATTCATCTAACAGTGAGTACACAGGGGGTAAAATTACATACAAAATTTAGCTCAGTATGAGTCTGAAGTAATGATTTCCATACACGATTAGGCTTGAATCCAGGTTCTCTGCAAATTGTACATATTTGTATTTACAGTTTGTTTTGTATGTAGTAAATGACTGATGACAAAGAGAGAAGTAGGTATTATATGAGCCATATTTCTGTGCTAGAAAACAAAGCAGCCCAAATCCCCCCCACAGTAAATTGTATTGAACAAAAAGGTATTAAAGAATATATACATTTAAGGTCCCCAGCACTGTTTCTAAAAGTATACCTACAACTTTGAAAACCCTAAATGATGACTCAGTGTCAGCCTGCCACTTGCAGAAGCCTAGAGAAAATGAATGACCTTCCCAAGATCACTCCATGAAGGAACAGGAGAACTGGAATTTTCACTCTCATCTCTGGACCATTAATCCCAACGATTTCGTGCCCGGTGTTTGGAGGACACAGACACTGGTCATAGTGCTGCTCCTCTTGTGAAGATGTTCAGCTTAGAACAAGCGATGGAGGGAGAGGGAAGCACATGGGGGATGAGAAAGGGAAACTGGAGGGGAAAATGGAGACGGAGCTTTGGCGAAAGAGAAGGGGCCCAAGAGTTGGCAGGAGTGGGGAGGGCTGCAGGGTGCAGGCGACAAAAGGAGAATCAAAGTTTATATGTACATGCATGTGCCAACTCCGCACAACGAATGTAATCATTATGGACTGCAAACATACACTAATAAAAATTACAAACAATAAATACTATAAAACATTGAAAGAAAACAAGTCTCAGAATGTTCATGGCGTGTGCGTCCTTGCTTTCATATTTTCTCCTAGTCAAGCTTCTCTCTCCTACACCAATGTTTTCATGACTTCCTTCAGCATAAAAACTCCTTCATCCTTTTTTTTTTAAACTTTGTGGCACCAGGGATTGAACTCAAGACCTTGTGCTTGCCAGGCAGGTATTTATACCACTGAGCCAACTCCCCACCCCCTCCTTCACGCTTAGCAGTTCCTCTATTCTACCTTCTTTTTCTTGTGTTTCTGCATCTTGTATGAGACTGCCCATTGCTCCCTTTACTTTTCTTCTCACCCGACTTGGTCCCACTGGCAGCACAGCCCTGACAAGCCCCACAGTATCTCCATTTCACCTTCTTAGAATGATTTTGCTGTCAGTTTTGAATGCTGGTGCATGTGCATTCATACCTAGGTTGTTTTTTTTTTTTTTTCTCCTTTATGCAGTTGGTACAGGATCTCACTACACAGATCACACTCGTAGTGATCTTCCTGTTTTCAGCCTCCCCAGCACTGGGATTACAGGCATGCACCACCAGCTCAGGGCACCCTGGGAGTGGAGCCAGCTCAGCATACAGGATGGGGAATCAAACCCCGGTCCCTGTGTTTGCCAAAGCAGGTGCTTAGTCCACTGAGCTATCTCACTGGTCCCTTAGCTTTTTTTAATTTCAATTATTTTTGAGTCCCTATCAATATTTAATGTTGACTGTGGAGACTTCTCTCTCTTCTCTGACACTTTGAAGACAAATTCTTTCCTCCTGGATCTTCCTGGAGAACCACACTATTAAGTCCTGGATGGAATGCTAGATACTACCAGACACACGGGTTTGCTGGTGGTAACCTTTCCAAGGGGAGAATAAACACGTAGAACAACTGACAGAGGAAGTAATTATATTTTTGAAGCTATCTTGATATTACATTAAGCTGCTACAGGTGGCTGAATAAATATCAGATTGTATCATCCTAACCTAGTAAAATGATTTGTCCTAGAAAATACAGAGAGAGAGAGAGAGAGAGAGAGAGAGAGAGAGAGAGAGAGAGAATGAGAATGAGAATGAGAATTTGCCTTAACTTTCAACTCCCACGTGGAAAGGACGTCATTTTCTCCATCTTCACACACCCACTGGCTTACAATGTTCCTCCTCTCCATATAGGCTAATTGCTTGCTCAGAAGGAAAAATTAGTTTCTGGGACACCGAGTTAATAATATGTCTTTCAAATAGTCAATGTGAAAAATTGATGGGGAGGAATTCTGCTTCTGGTTATGTCAGATTAGCTTGTATCAGTCTAGCCCTCACATTCAATAACATTATAAAAGCTGAATTAAAAAACTGTTTGAAGGCATCTGAAAGTCTGTGCTCTGTGCTTGAGGGACCATGATATTGAACAGAAAGGAAGCACAGAAAGAACCTGACATTTGGCTCAAGATCTCTCCAGAGCCATTTGCTGATTTATAAGCAGTGGCTGAAATGAAGAGAGGCTAAGCAGGGCTTTCGGCAGGCTCACAGGACTGGTGAGACAGAAGCCGCGGGGTAAGACCCAGGGAAGAGAAGGCTGGCTCAAAACTCCAGCTTTACAGTGCACCCTGCCCCCATGAATTAGAGTTGAGGGCAAACAAGAAATAAGCCAGCCTTACAAAGACTGAAACCAAGATTTGAGGCATCTGAGTCCCCAATTTGATTAAAGAGATCTGCTTCTAACCTAATTGTCTGATAAGCTGGTAATGAGGGCTGCTCTCTAGGGGGAGGGTCATGTCATCCAGAGCCTTACGTTATTTCTATGCTTTTTCAGAAATAGTGCCAGGCATTTGGTAAAAATTAACAGAGAAAAATACACCATGGAAATATATCGATCTACTCAGATTAGGCAAAGGTTTAAACATACTATACCAAAAGTATAACCCATCGAGGAAGGAATTGATCTATTGGATTTCCTTAAAAAATCAAAGTTTCTAGTGAAAGACACTTTTAAGAGGATGACAAGATAGGCTATAAAATAAGATAAAATTTTTGCCAAGCATATTTCTGATGAAGCATTTGCATCCAGAATATATAAACAGTTTCAAAACTCTAAAAAGAAAGAAGCCTCTAATCTTTACATTGAGCAAAAGATTTGAAGGGAAACTCACCAAGGACAATAGATAGATCACAACTAAGACATGAAAAATGTCCCATGCTGTTATTCATTAAGGAAATAGAAATTAAAATTATGAAATGTCATAACACACCAGTTATAATGGCAACAACAAAAAGAGACAAAATTAAATAAATATAAGAATCCTTTCAACCATCTCTGATGTAAGATGTGAAGCCACTGTTTTTCTCATTTATTGCTGGCGGGAAAGGAAAATGATTGAGACACTTTGTGAAGAAAAGGTTTTTGTTTTTAAATAAAATTGAGCATGTGCTGAAAGCATGTGTATTGGTCAGCTTTCATGCTGATAGGACAAAATACTTGACACCCGCAGTTTAAGGAAGGAGAAGTTGATTTTGGCTCGTAGTTTTAGAGATTTAAATGCAGGGCCAGCTGGCCCCAAAGCAGGAACTTTGTGAGAAAGGGGCATGATGCGGCAGCGCTGCTCACTTCACGGAGGTCAGGAAGCAGAGCATGAGAAAAAAGGGCCAGCAAGGGACACAGACCTTAGGTGGGCTCTCTGTGAGCCACTGTACCCTGGACCCAGCCTCCTGACAGCACAGCCAGCTCTGACCATCAGCAGGCCAATCCCAGGATGAGCACAGGCAGCCCTACCCCGTGATTCTTCATCTGTCCTGGCCCCTCAGAATCCAGTCAAGTTGACAGCTAAGATTAACTGGTACAAGTCCGTCCTTGACAATTTAATCATATTTCCCTCAACTGTACTTAGTATCCACATAAGCACAATAGAAAGGTCATAATTTAATTTCACTAAATTAAAATTTAATTATCCTGCACACAACCAAAAATCTAAGTTTCTTCCCCAAATTAATAGTCCCAGCAATGCTCAAAAATCCAAATACAAGTTTCCGCTGAGACTCACAGCAAACTCTTAATTGCAAATGTCTGTAAAAATAATAAAAAAGTTACATGTTCCCCAAATAAAATGCCGCAGGGCAAAACATTCTCTTCCCAAAGAGAATGAATATGGAGGATAGAAAATAATTGGATCAAACCAAAGACTGAAATCCAGCAAGACAAACACTAATTTCTATAGCACCTGGGGTGCGTGACAGTAAGATGTGGGTTGCGGAGGACATGGGCAGACTCACCCCTAGGACGTTGCTGGTTTCCATGCACTTGGCCTCTCTCTGGTTGGCCTCCACACCCTGCCTTTGGCTTTCCTCAGCAGATGTCCCACATCCCTGGCACTGCTAGCTCTCCGGAGGCTCCACTGCGCCTTTGTCACCATTTGCACCACTCCATGTGTCTTCTTCTGTATCAGTCAGGGTTCTTTGGAGAAATAGAATCAATAGAAAATATATGTATAACTGTGCAAGGAAACTTCTTAGGTGAGTTTACAGGCTCAGGGGCAGGATGATCCATAACAGCTGTCTGTATGCCAGAGATCCAGGGAATTTAGTCGCTGTCCAGCCCAAAAGACGGAGACTGCAGAACCAGGGAAATAGCACCAGTCCCCAGAACTGTGCTCCCTAATCTTCTAGGCATTCCTTACTCCAGGCAACTTTACAGCTAACAGGCACACACTCTAAGGAGCAAACTGTACCACCTCCCAGGCCTTCCTTAGAAGTCTGTGTAGAACCTTCTGTGCTTCTCCAACTCTGCTGTATTCTTGCCTTTACAAGCATCACATGAACAACATCAAGCTCTGCTGCCAGTTCTAACAGCAGCAGTTCCCCTCTGAGGCTGCAGTGGCCTCTGAATGCATCGAGGCTGAACAAGGTAAAATGGATCCTGGAAAACCAATTTCCTAGGGGGCCCTTTGTGAACAGGAGGTACATGAGCTCTATTCTCTATTGAAAGGTTCACATTTTTGTCCCCTTGTGTCTTATTGGTAGAGTCTTACTGGTTCCTTAGATGCCTTCAAGCATCTTTATTTTTGCCTTGTATATTCAAGCTGATTGGATTCTTTTTCTTTTCTTTTTGGTAACGAGGACTGAATTCAGGGCCTTTGTACTGAGCTATCCTCAGCCATTCTTATTTTTTATTATTTTTGAAATTAGGTCTTGCCAAGTTACTAGGTTGCCTAGGCTGGCTCAGATTTGTGATCCTTCTGTGTCAGTCCCCTCAGAGTTTAGAGTACAAAAGTCTTTCACAATATGCAAATTTAGTTTCTTGCTGGGGAGATAGCTTAGTAGAATAAGCGCTTTCCTGGCAAATGCAGGGTCCTGAGTTCAAACCCTGATATCACACACAAAAAAAAGTTTCTTCTTAACATTGCAAATCTCCTCAGCAATCATACCCTAACTGGCCCTAATTTTATGGTATCTTTATTTCAGGCTAAAATTTAAGCTTTTAAATCATTCTGCTCTGTTTTTGTTGTTATTATTGTTTGCTTATTTGTTTCTGGTTCTCAGTATAAATCTGGCTAAGGGAAGCCAGCAGTACCCATACCACAGCCCAAGTCTTGGGCTGTGTTGAAATTTCATCAGTACATCCATGTTTATTCCATTTATAGCATGGCACTATGGATGGTAGCTAATCAGCATAGGTGTCTAACAATAGAGTGGGTAAGCAGAATATAGTATATATACAATATTGGACGTTGTTCAGTCACCACAAAGAGTAAAATTCTGTCATTTGCAGCAAAATGGATGGAAGTAGAGGGTGCCATGTTGGGCAAAATAAGCCAGACACAGAAAAACAATCACCACATATTCTTTCTCATATGCGGAAGTGAAACAAACTGGATCTGAATGTAGTTTAGTGATTACTAAAGCTGCAAAAGTTGGGAGGTGGACCAAGGGGTAGATGGGGAAAAGGGAGGAGTTCAATCCCTTTTCAACATAAAAATAACATACTAAAACCCATGTTGAAATAACACACTAAAACCCATGAGCATGTGCACTTACTACTAATAAAAAGTAAAAAAATAAAAAAAACACTTCTCAAAAAGACAGTGGAATAACAAATCATTTCTATTTAAAAATGGAAAAGATTTTGTTATCTGAAGATAAGCAGAACCTTAGAATTAATTCATGTGAATAGTAATAGTTTCAACTTTTCTCTCAGGAAAGGCTGGTTGTAAATTAACATTGCGATATATGAAAATACTCTTTTAACATTTATAATGGTTGCATTTTCTTTTTTTCTCTACTGTGTCTCTTATACTTGTATTTAAGGAAGTGGCCATTTCCCTTTGAACATACAGTTCCAAAAAACATTTTTAAAAAGAAAAAAAAATGCTGAAGTGTTTCCTGTGCAATCTCATTTATGTTATTAGATAAGGACAGCAGATAAAAATTCACAGTGCCTCACATAGATGAAGGTGTTTCCTTTATTACAAAATAAGAAATGAAGTGTTAGGTTTTAGGCTTAAGATTTAAAGACTAAAATCAGTAGAATCAATCTTCAGTTAAAGATAGATAATTAGAACTGGACACATGAATGAAGCTACTAAAAGGGAATCTTGTGGACACATAAAAGCCAAAATTAAGTTAAATATTCTCTTTCTACTACATTTTGAAGTTAAAAATGATACATTTTCTAGAAAAATTTAAAAAATACTTGGAAAGATTAAAAAAAGAGAAAGAAAAAGAAAAGAAAAACTATCTTGATCCTACTACCAAGAGCTAAAGCTTTAACAGTATAGATCTATTCTTAGAGTTTGTTTTCTAGGCCTGTATTTAAGAAGAAATTTAATATATTATAATAAGTTTTCCACCCACCATTGCTCTGGAACATTTTCTCACGTTGCTATATATTGTTCTGTATTTAATGGCTTTCAATTCTCCATAGAACTTCCTGTGTCGATTTTTTAAAATAGAGAAGCCCAGATTTTGCTTCTTGTTTCCTGATTTGACTCTATAGAGAGACTCAAGCATTTCTATCTTTTAAAAATTTCACATCTGATTTCAATGTGCAGCCTGGACAGAGAATAATACAGCCATGTTTTTCTCCTATCACATGTATATACTATGATTTTAGCTTATCCCTAATATAATTGGAGATTTGTATTGCTCTTTTCCTGGGGGTGGGGATTATCAGTAGTCTGTGGTAAATTTTCATTGGTGGATGTATCCCTGATTAGTTCCTAAGATTAAATTCTTAGAAGAAAAATAGCTTGTTGAGTTTAACCAAAGGGTTTTGATTGCCAAGTTATATTCTAGATGCAGTCTTTCAAAATACTCTAGCATGAACATTACATGAGACTTCTTGGTTTCCTCTTGGTGTTACCACCACCAAGTAACAATAAATAGTATAGTTCTAAAACATCTTAGCCAATACTTGAAGAGTATTTATTATGAAATGTAGAGGTATCATAAATGTATTTTGTTTTTTCTGCAGTACTGGAGATTGAACCTAGGCCTTCATAGCAATTTATATTCCCAAACTTTTATTCTTTATTTTGAGATGCAGTGGGGCGTGGGGGGGGGGTGAACGTCTCACTAAATTGCTCAGGCTGGGCTTGAATTTGAAATTCTCTAGTCTCAGCCTCCTCAGTAGCTAGGGCTACAGAGCTATACCACAAAGCCTGGCAACATATTTGCTTTGAATTGAAGTAAATGGAAAAAATTAAAGTACTCAAGGGTTGTGTTTGTGTCTTCCTGCTACATTTAAGTGAATCAACATCCAAAAATGCACTTTGTAAAATATCTACAAAGTAATTCAAATAAAGTGTACATCTGGGCCATCATTTCTGCCAGTTCTACTCTAAATATTTATTAAATGCTCTGTTCGCTGGAGTTCCAACAGAGAAGAGATCATACATATGACTATAATTTCAGGAGGATTTATTTATAAAAACTAAGCACAAAGGCATGGATAGGAGGGAAGGGAACTGTGGGGACAGAGCAGGAGCCCACTGCTGGCATGAGCAGGTT